>KV750483.1:2914-14222 GCA_001692915.1 Glonium stellatum
CTGATAAGCAGACCGATTTTGCGCGCCTTCGCACCAGCGTGCCGAAGTAAGGAATTACGATTTTATCCGGCTCAGCAAGCGAATCAGTGGTGCTGCTGCTCTCATCCTGCATGCCTGAGAGTAGCTCGAGCGTTTTGCGGCACTGAGACGCTACCTTGCATCCTCTTTCCTTTTCCTCCCTTTCGAAAATCTTCTTCGTTGACTCGAGGAGCTGTATGTCGTCCTCGGAGGCCCGCAGATTCGGCACGCAGTCGGAGCTGGAAAGGCCCACGATGAAGATTACGGCAGCCATGAAACTGATAAAGTCGCTTGTCTTGCATTCATACGTAAACTCGCCTCCAACTTCAGTGCGAAACACCTTAAACAACCTAAGCATTTGACGACAAGAATCTATACACGAGGATTTATTATGGTCATAAGGAGAAGTCATCGACGGTTTAAGTAGAAAGGGTAGATGGAGGTAAGTCTTGATATGAAAGAAGAAGAATTGCTGTAGTAGACGCTCTCTGACTTGATCAAGCTCAGGGCCAGAATCAGGAAGAATAGTCGGTATATCCCACCATCTTTTCGGCATGGCGTTTGCTATTGCATCCAACCGCTCGTCCAGGTCTACTGTAATGCCATAGGAGGGCTTACCAGCCGCGAGGTTCCGATCTATAAGTTTCCCGGTTACTAAGGAGCATCGAAGGGTGAATTGTTGCTGCAGAAAACCAGATCCCTCTACGTCTGAATCCATGATAAGACCGTAGTGGGCATCGTTTATGCCGTACGGAAGGCCTAGCAACATGCTCATAAAGCGGTCTCCATGATATAGCGACAACCAGACCCGTTCGCCCTTGGGGCACTTCGAGTTCCTGCGGTCGATACCCTATATATCACTCAGTAGTGATTCCTTAGAAAAGAAGCCAAGGAGCAACTCGAACCATTAGCTGTGCAATCCCCAACCCTCGACGGTACAAGAACCAACTCCGTCGCGGTTGCCCGATGTCAGAGTAGACTTTCGATAAAAGAATCAGGCATTCGAGGCCTTCAACCGTGGCTGAATATACGGAGTCCGAGATGATCAGATTTTCTACAAGAACGTAGAGGTTGTAGTTCTCGTTTGAGCAACGAGCATATGCCGCGACAAGAATACCTAGCTCTATAGGATCATTGCTAGTATAGGAGCGCGCAGCAAACACAGGAAGTGGCTCGATTACTTCACAGGTTTTGTAGCGGAAAGCACTCCACCAAAATCCGTTATTTGACAAAGTTGACATCATAGTATCATATCTCGGAAGCGCGGAACGCAGTATCCCGCAGACTTCTTTATTCTTTCGCTCGGAAGACTGGGATTGCTGAGAGGTCGTTGTACAGGTTGTAGCAGAGTAGTTGAAGCTTGCAGGACTTTGTAAGCCGTGAGCGGGAGAACTGGGAGTACGGAATCCCCGCGTTTTAGGAGCCTCCTCTGCTCCATGGCTCCGCATCAATAGCATCTGAAGGTGTTAATTTTATTACTGAGGTTGATTCAAGGTAGGAGGGAATTCACTTCAGCTTCGTCAAGGATGGAAAGGAATGGAACCTGGCGATCGTTTTCGCCAGCTGGAATCTCGATGTCCCCGGCTTCACTAACAACAGGAGTCGAACCGATTGTTGAAACACTCTGCAGACTTTCCCCTGGTATCATCGGCAGGACACTCTCTAACATGGACTCGAGGCGCGCAACTCGCTCCCGCAGCGTCATCCTCTCGTCTTCAGCCCTAGCAGCGATGTCATCCCGCTGGTCGACGCACCGCGAGCCACGAGTCGAGCATGGTGAACACACAGTCGATTCGCCTGGTGGAAAGATGCAGCGGACCTTTCTCCGGCGGCCTAGCAGAGATTATATTCAGAGACAGGATAAAGGCAATGAACGGCAGAGACTTAGCAAGGAGATGACACTCAAAGCAAAGATATGCCAAGGCTAGACGGGCAAGAATAAGGCCATCTTATGGACTAACGCCCCATAATATGTGTATGGTGGTGTGAATCAGCATACAGAATGAGATTAGTAGCCTACACTCAGTGCAACTTTGCGTCCCCTTCCGCATCTTCTTTCGGCCCATCGTCGATCCCGGGACCGCAGCGGTTTGGTGCGTTGATGCAAGTTCAGCCATGGCGGACTTAACGATAGGGCGACTTTTAGAGCTATTCTACTGCAACTCGGCACGTTGCGGTGCTGGCTCGGGGGTCTATGGGAGTTGGTCCCCTCGTCCGTTGTGCGATGGAAGTGTTCGGCCGCTTTTCCTCCGTATCACGTGATCTAGGCTGACCCGAGCAGAAGTAGGCGGCATTCGGATCGAATGCGGCCGACGATGCTCTACATGCTTCATCAGTAAGCATCAAGTGCATTCTGCGCAACGGCCCCAACACCGCCTCGGCGGACTACGTGCTGGTGTTGGAAAGATGATCGTGGGTATAAAGACGGTCGTACTACCGCAAATATGTCGACCAGAATACATTTGACCTTCATCCTTGGCATCGACAATTACTTGACTATCAATCAAGTATCGATCAAGTTTCTACCAATTTCAACAAATTACAGTCAATTGTCAATCACCTAAACCACCACGATCAGAATGTTTCTCGATCATAGTGCCAAACCCAAATCGCCTCTCGCGTACCACAGGATCTTGAGCCCATCCGCCTCCATTAAAGTCTCTCCCATATGCCTAGGAGCCATGAACTTCGGAGAGAAATGGTAGGTATCCCTGACATATCCACATACCACCACTAACAGCCTGTCTAAAGGAAAGGATTGATGGGCGAATGCACAAAAGAGACAGCCTTCGCAATCATGGACCACTTCCACGCCTGCGGAGGCAACTTCATCGACACCGCCAACATCTACATGAGCGGCGAATCCGAGCAATGGATCGGCGAATGGATGGCGCTCCGCAACCTGCGCGACCAAATGGTCATCGCCACCAAATACTCAAACTCCAACCGCATGCTGCTGACCGAGCCCGACGGCGCCATCCTGTCCAACTTCGGCGGCAACAACAAGAAGAGCCTGCGCCTCTCGCTCGACGAGAGCCTGCGCAACCTCCAGACCGACTACATCGACGTCTTCTACGTCCACGTCTGGGAGGGCCTGACCTCGATCCCGGAGCTGATGCGCGCGCTTGACGACATCGTCCGCGCCGGCAAAGCGCTCTATCTCGGCGTCTCGAACTGGCCGGCCTGGACCGTCGTCAAGGCGAACGAGTATGCGCGCCAGCACGGCCTCACGCAGTTCGTCGTCTACGAGGGCCGCTGGAACCCGGCGGAGCGCGAGATCGAGCGCGACATCCTCCCTATGTGCCGGGCTGAGGGGATGGGCATCACGGTGTGGAGCGCGCTTGGGGGAGGCAAGTTCAAGAGCAAGGCGCAGAAGGAGGTGGCGGGTGGGAGGGCTTTCACGGATGATTTGGGCGGCGCGTCGGAGGAGAATTTCGAGAAGTTTGCGGAGGTGATGGGGGAGGTGGGTAAGAAGCGGGGCACGGATGCCATTGGTGTGGCGTTGCGGTATGTCATGCTAAAGGTAAGTACTCTATGCGGTGCCTATGACTCTGTGCCTCTTTTTCTAAGGCTAATCTCTATCTATGACTACTTAGGCCCCTTATGTTTTCCCCATTATTGGAGGAAGGAAAGTCGAGCACCTGGAACGCAATATCGAGGCTTTGGATGTCGATTTGTCGGAGGGGGATATTCAAGAGGTCGAGTCTGCTGTTCCATTTGACTTTGGGTATCCACACTCCCTTCTCTCCGGAAACCGCTATAAGCAGATTTCTTCAGCGGACCCGGCCTTTAGTGTCCGCACCTGTGGTTTCTTTCACGGTGTCGAAGATGCAAAGGTACGTTGCCCAGAACTTCTGACCCCTAATCCGTCATTTTTTCATCAAGCGGGCTTTGCTAATTCTTTATGCCAGCCTATTGGTTCTCATAGCTAAATGGGGTCTCCCCGTTTTCATTTGTTATTAACTATTTCCAAGCTTACCTTCAGATTCATCTGCAAGTCAACTCCGAAGAAAATGTCTCTATCAGAGTTGAGTCTGTGGTCATTTTCGCCCTCCAGTACCATTTTAGTTATTAGCTAATTTGGTTGGATTTCGTACCCTTATTATTTACTATCTATGAAATGAGTTTAGCCTTATGAAATTGCTATGTCAGTAGCACGTAGAAGCTGGCAAAGACGACAAAGCGGATGGCAGCGCACCTTGACTAGTTGTAGATTTACGTCTGTCCATGATAATCGGCAGAGCCCAGCGAGACTAAGACTAGAAGTCCTATCATGGAGGACCACATAAGCCTGTCATTTACTGGTGTTAAATCCGGACACTGTGCAGATTTCGGTCACCACTGATTTTATAAGCGTCATAGTAGATACTAACAGTAGGGCTCCCCGCGATAATGACATTATTACCCCACCGCGATAATTATATCGTTACGAAGTAATAGTAATATATCCTTATTTCTTATAAATAGACAAATATTTATGAGATATGTACATATCCGTGCGCCTATATATAAATCCTATACACAGAGACAACATGCGTGCCTATTTTTCACGTGATTTTGCCCTTTCACATTATCTTTCATAAAAAATTATACTCAAAAAATACATCCTATAATTTCTGATAATTTCAACCAATTAGCCCTACTAGAACAAGTAACCAAGCCGACTCAGCCAATACTACCACCCCCCGTCTCGCCCCTCTCGGCGGTTGTCTTGGTCTCTAACATGACTAATGGTCTACTATAAAAGTAGCGGAACTAGTTACGACTACTCTTTCTTCTTTAGACTACACGTGTGCTAAGAAAGAAGAAGGCGGAGGTGGAAGTGGAGGGGTTGGAACGGCACCCCTATTATTCGTCTTTTAGTTGGGACTGCTATCCCCCATCCACTGCAGCGGTGACTATGTTGTTTGCTGCTCGTTATCCTGAATTCTGGAGAATATTGTCCAGCAGCCAAGCGTGGAGATCTGTATTTACTCGCGTCTTTCTTATTTTTCTGGGGCGAAAGCCTTCCGCTCGTTTTGCCCGAGCCGGTAGTTTCCGGAGGGTTGTAGATAAGTTGTGGATTCCTCCTTGAGATTCTTGTTGTTGTACAGACTTGCTATTAGCACCTTTAGCACTGTTTATGAACCTTTTAAACGCTCCCTTAGTACTAAAGAATGCATTGCTGTCCTCGTGCTCGGCCACACCGCTGTTTTCTACCCTAGCATGCGTCTCTTTCTGACTAGGGAGAACTTGCTTTGGATGCTCATCTAAATATTCGGAAGGTATTGTTTGGTTTTCACTATGTCGATCCACGTCACCGATCGTATCATCGCCATTATCAGTGTCTTCGAGCTTTTGCTCTTTGCCAACGCTATTATTGTAATGTTTAGGACGGTGCTCGCGGGTCCCGTGGCTTAAATTCTCATCATTCCCCTTCAAAATAGAATTGCCCTGACCTTGCTCATTCTCTTGTAGATGCTCAGAAACTGCGCCAGCAATTGAGGAGCTCGACCGGCCGCAGTGGTTTTGCTGTCCTGCGCTTCCACTGCTAGTTGATTCTGTTGACCGCTCTTCACTATCATTCTGCTGCGAGTCAACTTCATCGGGGCCTGTGACGTTGGGAAGCGCGAAAAGAGCCAGTTCCTGTTGGTGATGCCCGACGTGTCTCCCATACTGCTTGAGAGACTTGATACTTTCTAAACATAGCGGACATTCCATAATGGCGTCCGACTCCCTTCGCCTCTCGCTCAAGCTTGCTAGCGCGTCAAGCTGGGCTGGGGCTACGGCATCGTTATGGGATAGGGATACATGCTGTTTGAAGTCAAACGCCGATTCAAAAGGCTTCTGACATCCAAACGCGCAATGCCATGTTCTCCAGTGCCTCCGCATCACATGTTCCATCCATTCGTGGCGTCTTGAAAACTCTTGGTCTGCGGTCAAACAATCTTGCCATACACATACGTAAGGCCGGAGATCCTTGAACACGTGTTTTCTATATTAAAATTGTTAGATAAGAAGAGAAGGTAGTGGATAAGATTCTGTTTACTTCCATGATGGTGTGGTATTGGCCGAAATGATCATAAAGCAAAACGGACATTCGAACGGTCCATCCCTAGACTGCTTTGGCAGAGGCGGGACTCGAATTTCCACAGAAGCAACTGCGGAAGTAGCATACGATGTCGGGGAGAAACCCGTGTCAGAGCGCTCGTCTTCATCCAGAGTTCCGAAATCGTCTGCGGTGTCTGTACATTCCTTGATATACTGAGGAAGTGAAGTTGCGGTTGTACTCGGTGCAGCGATTCCTGTTATGCCCGATCCGAAATCCAGACCTTGAGAGAGCTTGTAGCGATGTTCCTCCCTGTACTTAAAGTACTGACGTCGACGGGAATTTGCTTTACCAAGCAATGCTGTTAATTTCTTGTCTGCGCTCGGGAACTTCATGCAAGCATGTTGAATATCGTAGGGCTCGTAGTGAGAGGTATCGGTTGAAGCAGACTTCACGAAACGGTCATGGGGCGCCGGATTCCGTATAGCAACCGAGAGTCTCAGTAAACAATTTACTACTTCGATGATATCAGACAAGATTTGGCTGAGCTCCGTTACGGACAAAGAATCTTCTATATGATCAGAGTTGTCGAGCTTCTCGTTAGTGTTTATGCCAAGGCCATCTTCACTTGATGATATTTTGTCCCAAGGGACTATCTCTCCAAGAACAATAGATGTTGCTGCGTGCTGTTAGATAATCATCGCAATAATTAATAGATAACAGCTCAAGCTGAGGTAGGTAGGGTTTACGTAGTCGTCCAGGGAAGCGGAATATCTTTATGCCTAACAAAAACCAACGATTTCACATACCATCACTAAGCGACTCATTAAGATCTTTGAGAAGCCCAACGACCCGCTTTCGTAAGTGGGATGCGTCTCGGAGGCGATAATCGAGAGAGCTTCGCCCGGAACGGTGTGCCCCGATGTTGCCTGACCATACCTTGAATCTTGAAACCTCGTCCTTGACTTTGGATAGTGGCATTTGTTCTGGGAAGTTAATATTAGGTCTTAGTAGAGCCGAACAGAGAGATCGGAATGACTGCAAGCATTCAGTAACCTCTTCCGCGATAGAACTATCCATCTTCGGTATAGATGCGTTTGCCTTAGTAACCTCACTTTCTCATCGGTATACCCCTCCTTAAGTTATCTGTTTCTTGTTTGCTTTTGCGCATGGTGGGGTAGAGGGGCACGAGTTAGTCATCAACACACCTCAGTCTCTCGTCGCACTCTATCATAAACTAGCTTACGCTTAGAATATCACAAATAAATTCGACCTAGCGTCTATTGCTGCTTCTAGGTACTCAGAAGTCTATCTTCCGCGTGAATTTCTTGACGCTTTTCAGGCACCAAAGATGTCCGGCTTTGAAGCAGTAGGAATTGTTCTCGGCAGTCTCCCACTAATCATTTCCGCATTAGAGCACTACAGGGATGGTGTTCGGACGATCCAAATATGGCGGAGGTATGACAGGGAGCTGAAGAGCCTTATTCGTAATCTCGATACGGAAAGGGCTAAGTTCCAGAATATTTGCGAGACGCTTTTGGTGGGCCTTGTACCCTCATCTCGGGTCGAGAAGATGATAGACAACCCGTTTGGCCCTCTCTGGCAAGACACAGAGATTAGCGAGAAACTCCGGGTCAGGCTTTGGAGCTCTTTCAAGGCGTTCGAGGCAACGGTCATAGATATGAAAGAGGCAATCAAGGAGATAAAACAGAAACTCGACCTCGGACCAAACGGTGAGGTAGGTCTTTTCTGGCCGTACTCACTTCTCTCACGCTCATTTTTGGACGATTTAAGAGACTATGCATGCGATATCCCCAAGGGCACCATTACATTCATGCAATAGTACCACTTCCCGAGGAAATCAAACACTGACACGTGGTAGGTCCAGTGGACTACAAACGCCACCATAGCCCGTGAGATTGGACGCGTAAAATTCGCTTTTAGCAGAGAGGACTATCGAAATGTACTCAAGAGAATCCAAGACAATAATTCAAATCTTGAAACACTTACAACCCAAAGTATCTTACTTGAGCCCGAAAGACGCGGCCGGCGCCAAGGAAGATGGCTCAAACTTTCCAGAGATATCTCTAGGAGTATATTCAATGCTCTTCGCTCTAGCATGGTTTGCGAATGCGTTGAACCGCATGGGGTAAACCTGGAACTGACTACACGCCCTGCCGATATTACCCCTCATGATGATGATGAGAAAATTGCCCAAGAATTTTTCTTTCGAATCACTCTATCATTTAACTCGACGAGCTCGAGTACGAGTCAAGCAGCATGGCTCTGGGATGAGATTATCGTCCGGTTAGCTACGCGACCCGCAAGTCAAGAATCGACAATGATAACTACCTCCGTCCCAATAACCCCTAATAAGAAGAAAGCAAAGAGAGTCAAGTTTTCTATGCCAAAATCATCGGCAACCCAAACGCGGAGTCGAACTGCCGCGAAACAACGCATGCCGAGTATTTCTACGACAGTTCGTGCTGTCATGGCTGGTTTGAACATGGGAACGGCACTGGGTATGCCCAACAGCCCCGAAAACCTACCAAAGCTAGTTGACCTTTGCCAGACCATAAGAAAGAGTCAGAAGCAGGCCAAGAGCGAATGTTACGGGTTTATCGTGGATCCATCATACCCCCAATATAGGAAATATGGTGTTTATCCGTTGGGTACATGTCTCAGTTGCAACACCTGGTCAACTATCTCTCTACGAGATGTCCTGAAAGATAATACATCCACACAGCCTCCATTGAACTATACGGATAGATTACATCTAGCTGTTGTTATATCATCTGGTGTTATACAGCTCCATAAGACTCCTTGGCTTCCAGATATATTAATCGACAACGACATCATTTTCATCCGGCGAAATAGTACACCGCTCTACCAACATGTGTTTGTCACCAAGAGGCTTCCAGAGCGAATCTCAGCTCCGTCTGATATAGAAAATGCCAAGTTTATTCCGATTATTCGAAACGCAAGCCTTCTCGCCTTGGGAATTATTCTCATTGAAGTTATCCTTGCGGAAACTTTTGACACATTGAGAGGCCCAGAAGATGCTCTCTCACCCGATGGCGGAGCCAATATTGTCACTGACTACATGACAGCAAGTAGGCTTGTAGATCGGGTTTATCAGTTAGCCGGGAGTAACTATGGTAGTGCCGTTCGGCGCTGCGTTCACTGCGAGTTCGATTGTCACAATCCTAGTTTAGACGATGATGGGTTCCGTCAAGATGTCTATGATGGGGTCGTTGCGCTCCTGGAGAAAGATTTGAAGAACTCCCAAAACTTGACCTGATACATTAAACCAGTAATGGTTTTCTCTCATAATCTCGTTTCAGTAGGCTTTCTGTTACAAGGAATTGCTTCTCGAACCTGGGCGTTAACTGTTGGCGTGTACTAGCAAGGAGCCATCATGGGGCTTGTGTTATTGCTTTGCATAGCGGGGGGAGTGCTGGAGCTGCTATCGCTTGCGCTGATAGCGTAGTGTACTCTGATTTTCGGCATTTGTGGGATTCAGAAGCGTTTTATATAGGCTTGCGTATTTTTACTACTTCGCCCTTATGCGCTCATTTGATTGGTGCGCACAAGCTACATTTTATAAGATGTTATTATATTTACAAGGGATAAAACCCGTGTGAGAACGTTAAATGGTAGAAGGCACGTATCTTACTTGTAGAGCTAGATATCTACTAATTTTATATTTATCAGTTAAAAAGACTTTAGATACTATAAGAAGTTGGGTTTGAACCACGAAGCTAGTAAGGCTATCCCTTTAGCTGGTGTCTTACAGCCTGCCATTATCGATAAGAACTGGCCAATAGAACCGGTACGATTAAGTTGAGACGATCAAGGGCGTACCTAAACGTAATTGATTGCATGGGGCCAAATCGAGAATTCAGGGCTTGGTAACCCAATGACCGATGTGCAAGACAATAAGATAAGAAAGTTATCCTAAACAACCTATAGAGAAGCACGCCAAGGCATAGAGGGTACACCTGTATTCATGCAATTACCCAACACATTCTTCTGCCCGCTCTGAGGGGCCTGTAGAATTACATATAAGTCTCACATTTTTGTTTTGGCCCCTAAACTTGGACCCCCAAATTCAGCCCCGAACGTCGCCCTCCACCGATCGTTACACGGCTCAGCCTTAAAGATTCGTCCATCTGCGTTCCGGCCAATTGATGCATCGGACAACACAACAGCCAAGAATGGCCAAGAATTTAATCCAGCAGCATGCACAGCTCGTGAGGAAATGATGTCACATCTGCAGTATGATGTTTTGATCCTTTGATGTGCGCTCTTGCCAGGTAAAATATGAATAGAACCAACCCACCGTCGGTTTATCAAGTCTTATACATATGTATTGCTCATTGCTACTACTCCCGTAATGGTGAGAAGGGCTCCTTTCGTAATTAGGGGGTCAAGATGTTCTGCCACGCACCACCAAAGTGTCCTGGTTCCCCAAGGAATTGTGATGATGACCAAGCGCTTCCTGATATTGCTGGAATTGGGGTAAATATTTCCCAGCTATGGTTTTAGCTATTCTCTAATTTCTGATCCGAAAACTTGCTAAAATAGTTTATAGGTAGTATGGTCCTTCGGCATCACAGCCGCCATAACCGTCGTCTTCGCCATGCCCATAACACTACTATCCCTCCTCGATCTATTCCCCTCCCTCCAAAATCGCCTCAACCTCTCAGACCCCTCAAAAAAAGAAAATTTCAAGCAGCGCCTCAAAGACTCCGTCGAACACATCACCCTGGGCCTCTCGGACCAACAACTCATCACCGGCCTGGCCATCCTCACAATCGGCTACACAAGACACTGCACCATCTCCTCGCGCCACTTCTGGATCGTCTTCGACCTCTCCTTCTTCAGCGCCGTGACGCATCTCGCCTCGCTCCTCGCGCTACGCTCCTACTTCAGCCGCTACCCGCGCCTTCGCGACTTCCGCGGCTTCCTCATGCTGTGCAACTACATCATGCTGCTCGTCGCCGCCATCCTGACCTTCCGCGACTACAGCCCCGCCAGGCGCAAGTGCCCCATCCAGTGCACGTTCGACCGCATCCGCGGCAAGCAGCTGGGCGCTAGCGTCATGTATACCGTGCAGATGGTGCTGCTGACCCTCGTGTTTGTCTGGCAGCTCGTCATGATGTATATGAAAGATGATGCCTGGGAGCTGCGGCATGAGACGATTCTGCGTGCGACGGGGCTCCGGGACGCTGCTGCTGCTGCTGCTGCTGCTGCTGCTGC
>KV750488.1:6108-22952 GCA_001692915.1 Glonium stellatum
TTCTTTTTTTTTTTATAGGGAAAGAAGAAAAAGCGTGCCGGCCTTGGTTTTGGGGCCGGGCCTGGTTTGCTTTGTGGCGGATGCATATGCACGGCGGGGACAGGGACATCGGTTCGCCTGACAAGGAAGCAAGGAAAGTAGGAAAATAGCTCCGCGGAATGGCGGGGGTTCGAAGCCGCTGGGTTCATGGGTGAACTATACCCGAACTGACCGAGGCAGACCAGTTCTCCCGCCTCGACCTGGTGGGTCGCCCTGGTTGCCGGGGCCGGGGGTGGAGAAAGCGTGCGGCAGGGATCGGCCTGGGAGCCGCTGTCGTGGGGGTAGGACAGGACAAGGGGAGACGGGCGGGGAAGCATGTAATTCTCTTGACCTCTGGTGAGATTATAGAGCAGAATTTATGGGCCTCCAAAGCGGTCCATGACCTGAGGGCTTCACACTTCGTTTGCGGGGTCTAGGGGATTTCCTGGAGGCTTGGAGAGGCGTACATCGTGGAGAGCTTCATGGAAGAAATGATTATTTTATTGTTATTTGTCTCATACCTTTGTGATTTGAGCATCATCAAAGGTGTTTTTCCTTTATCCTTAGGAGATGCTAATGAATACTACTCTGCAGAATCTGGCACCCGGTTGTGCATACATACTAAGATCTTTCTAGAGTCATCGAACCTGGAGAAGCATCTCCGGCTGACTAGAAGAGCTCACATTACTCCACGCCGTCCTGAGCAGATGGCAGGAACTCCCCGAAATTCCCTAGATACTTCATACCACCTTCTCCTGCAGCTTTCTGAGCTGCTCTGGCGCGTCTCTTGGCTTTTATTTGAGCGAAGAACTCGTTGACATGTACGCTACTAAGATATGGACCTCGCAAATTAAGGGTGTTCCCTTCGATGTGGTCGATGGAACCGTGAAGTTTGAGTTTCCTTTGGTACGGTTTGACAGTGATAGAAAATTGGAGATCGGGATTTCCTAGAAGAATAGCAAACGGGGCGAGAGGATCAGCGCCATCTACCTGCCAATAAGTCTTGCTTGAGGTGGGAATATATTTAGGGGAATATAGGTATACGTCTTCTGAGTTTCTCTCCTTCTTTCTTACGCTCTGGTGGGACAAACAACGCACTACAGAGCTATCGGGTCTACCGGCTTGCACGTTGAGTCTCTGAAGGCCTTTTAACTCATTTAAAACAAGCCAGCAAAAGTCTGCACGCGCACGTCGGTAGCCGAATAATGCTATATGGTCTGAACCATATCCAATTTCGATCGTGAGTTCCCGGAGGAGAGATCTAGAGTGTTGAGAAAGGTGGGGAATGAAAGAAGCAATCGAGTAATACTGGTAATCCTCCCTTCCCATAACTCCGCGACGGTCATATCCGGTGAATATAAGATTACGGCTTCCGTAAAGAATAGCAACTGCCTCCTTATAGATGGATCTATTAACGCGAAGTAAACCATAACTAGGTGCCAGAGCATCAAGAAACGTATTAATTTTTTGTTCGCTTGGAGTCTGACCGTGGAGGACCCTTCTGAACAATGCTTCGGTTCTGGTCCAAATATGCACATTCGGGTGAGCGCAGTGATGCCTGGCAAATTTATGTAAATAGCCAGTTTTGTTCCGAGGGCAGGAACACATAATTTTGCACTTGAAATGACGATCGATCTCCGAGACATATGGTGAATCAACCTTGTATTCGATTGAAGTTAAATGTCTAGTCGAATCCACCTCGAAAATGTATTCGTAGATCTGGAGACGCAGCTCTGTTGGTAGGGTCATAAAAGTTACAGGTTGCTTTGGCCGTATAGCGGAGGTCTGGAATATATTTCATTAGTTGTTACACTAAGCAACCGAAAGAGTCTGGGGTTATAGCATTTTGATGAAATACAACTGGAGTTATTATTCTACCATCTGAGAAAACCACTTGTAGTCAGGTAAACTTGGACCAACCGTATTTCCCAGCAAAGCAGAGTCGCACTTACTCTGATGTCTTCCATTTTTTGACTGTTTTCAACGACCCTCGAATAGATCGAGGCCTTATATCGATACGTAAGGGGAAGAATGTGATCGTCCACACTATTGACAAACGCAGGGACCACCGCTTCCGCAGTGATTTGGATATCGAGTTCGGCCGGTCCTTTCTCTTTAGCAAGTTGCAGTGTTTTGACGAATTCGAAGAAGCCTGCTAGTATTTCGGACAGCGCCTCATCGGAGCCTGGATAATTCTCAGGCTGAATCGAAGCCATGTTATGTAGGCGCGCAATAAAAATTCGTATGAGCAAGATGGAATGGGTGTATTTATGTTTGGACGAGGTTTCCTCAAAATTTATGCCTCCTGTCCGGTCAAGAGGTTGAAGTAGTAGGTCTCGAGGAGCTTCTAACACGACGTATCCGAGAATCCATTGCCAGCCATCGTGAATTTGCTCCGGCGAAGTGACAGATGGAAGATGAAGGAGCCAAACTAGAGTAGATCGGAATTCACCTCATTCAGGACTCCAACCTTTCAAAATAAGCCGTAAAAAAATGCCCCGCCAACCCGCCAACCCACAAACGCAAATCATCGCCATGAGATAACTCGAGGAGATTATTGCAATACTTCTCGCCAAATCTGAATCCACTTGCAGATTACATGCTAACGGTCTTAGCAGTATACCGGCTGGATGGACAAGATGCACCACTTTCTTTAAGACATGTACTTAAAGACCGGTACCTCAATGTTGAAAATACCTCTTGGTACCTCCATCAAACATCGAACATCAAACAACCTTCATGTATACTAGAACGCGATAAGACGCACTTCACTAATTGATTAATTGAGAACGCATATCAGACCCTTCTCGCCAACATCGACCGGCCTTTTGAGGATTGACGGAGCAGAAAGTTGAGAAAAGCATGAAGGCGTGGTTGTTCGGAGAGGAAAAATCCGTATTTTCGCGAGTTTAATAACATTTCTTCATCCACAACCCGCAGATCGAGTGCCAGAGCTTTGAATGCTTCAAAAGCTTGTTGATTTGGAGAGCTTGAGTTGAGGGCTGAAGTCTTGAACCTATTTTCACAGCTTCAACGTGCGGATTCGAGTCTGGATATCCACCCTCTCCATGGGCTAGAGTGCTGCAGGCGTTCGTCACGCAGGCCGGAGTCGGAGCGTCTGCTGGCAAAGGAGGCGCAGAGAAAGCGATACAGTGGGAGGTGGAGGGTTTTAGGTGCAGCTTTCAGTTCGTGTGGAGCAGTCGAGGTCAGTGCATTCCTGCAACGATGACCAATGGCATGGAGCAGAAGAGCGGCGCCTCATGGACTTCCAGCGAGTCGCAGAATTTAGCCAGGGCGGAAGTGCTGATCCGGGAATTTGACCCGCTGTACCTCGTTACCAAGCAGACTTTCCCCGGCCGTGATTCGCCTGTCGGTGTGCCTAGACCGGGGGGATATCGCAGCAAACGTGGGGTTCTTCCGATGCCGTTGCGGCGCCAGTCGTGTGTCTCCGCTCGAAGGAACCGCTAGTTACAGGAAGGCTGCGATTTGGACGCTGCAGTGGGGCTGACTCACCCACTGCTAACAGTAGGAGATGCCTCCATCATGGCAGGCCGTGGCAGCTGCCCTCTGCCATCTCGTACCTATCTTCCCTACAAGCTACTTCAATGAACCACCATGAGCTTGCCGCCTCCGCCCAAGCTGTCTTTCGACCATGGCAAAAGCCTTATCACTGAAGATGCTGCCGAACATGTCAATGACGATTCCTTTACCTCCTCTCTCCCCGCTAAGTCCTCGTCGAAATCGGATCAGGAGCAGTTGACTGTCCCGTTCGCTGGAGGCATTCGAGCACCCTCTCCAGATACCCTGTCCAATATATCCATCGATGACCTGAACAACATACGCATTGGTCGGAACCCGGATTATCTCCCTGTTCCTGCGGGTAGGAGACATGCATCTTCCTCGCCTGCCCCACCAAGGACGTTGAAGGGAAAAGCCGCTGTGTTTTGGACAAGAAATAAAGGCTTAGCACTAGTTTTATTGGCACAGGTCTTCGGTACGCTAATGAACGTCACAACGAGATTGTTAGAAGTTGAGGGGAACCATGGTATGTTCTGTTAAGCTCTTGGATGAACATAAGCTTTTCTGACATGTATCACTCGTCGTACAGGCAAGGGATTGGATCCGTTTCAGGTAATTCGAAACTTCTTTTCGAACCTGCCAATCATTATATTTTATGATTAATGCTAACCATGGCCTCCAAAAGATCCTCTTTGCACGTATGGGCATCACATTCATTCTTGCGTCATGTTATATGTGGTATAGAAAAATCGAACATTTCCCGTTCGGCATGAAAGAAGTGAGATCACTACTTATCGCTCGAGGCCTTGGAGGCTTCTTCGGTGTATTTGGCATGTACTGTAGGTTCTCTCTCCTCATATTACCGTGTTTTTTGCTTGAAAAGACCACCGGTACTTTTCGTTCTCTCCTTGACTCTGAAGCCCTCCAATTGAACTATGATGCATGGATGGGTTAGGCCAAGGGCTTACGCGTAACTCCAGACTCCCTGCTTTATCTTCCTCTGGCCGATGCAACCGTAATAACGTTTCTTGCTCCTTCCCTCGCATGCTGGGCCTGCTCTTATCTTATCAACGAACCTTTTACCCGCATAGAGCAAATAGCTGCCTACGTTTCCCTTTTTGGCGTCGTCCTCATTGCACGTCCAACTTCACTCTTTTCCTTTTCATCTTCCGCACCACCTGCTAGTGGGAATGGTGATATCGCTCCTGTTGGTAGTGCCAATGCCACCAGTGCTGTACCTAAGCAGCATTCTGCAAGCAACTTTGACGATGTGACGCCTGCTCAGCGTGCTGCTGCTGTCGGTGTGGCTATGCTCGGTGTATTAGGAGCTGCTATCGCGTACACAACTCTGCGCTGGATCGGGAAACGAGCGCACCCGCTAATTAGCGTGAATTATTTTGCTGCGTGGTGCACGCTTGTTAGCATTGTCATGATGTTTTCACTACCCGGCGTAGGATTCTTGCTGCCGGCTGATTTGAAGGAGTGGTGTTATTTGTTCTTCTTAGGCATCTGCGGGTTCGTCATGGTGAGTCTTTCCTCTTCTAATTGACCATTACTATTATCATTACCATTCTTTTCTTCAGAAGAGTACGGATCTTAAATATTACAATGTTCTAACGTCACACAGCAATTCCTTCTCGCAGCAGGCCTTCAATACGAGAAGTCCTCACGCGCCACAAATATGGTCTATACGCAGATGCTGTTTGCCTTAGCCTTTGATAAGCTCATCTGGGGTACTACACCTGGTGCACTCTCGATTGTGGGTTCCTCTCTAATTCTAGGGTCCGCCATCTATGTTGCTATGCGTAAAGAGCACGAATTGAAAGACGGGGAAGGGAGAGGTAGGGGCTCCGGAGAGGAGGAGCAGGGCTTAATGTCGCCGATGATTATGGCAGAGACAGAGGAGGAGGGGGATATGGAGGTGCAGTTGAGAGTGTTGAGGGTTTGATAGATCTTTTGCCTGTCGGAAGATTTGGAGTTTATGATGATCTCCACGTCGACGCGCTTTGGCGTGTTCCGCATTTCGGTTAGTTGGGGGCGCACGAATATTTACAACGCATTCAAGGACACATGGTTAGACTAAAGACGACATAGAGGTTGATGGGTGAAGAATTGAAGAGGTGGAGGTGCTAGGGTAGCATTGGGAATTGAGAAGAGCATAAAGGATCCAGCTAAGAGGAAAATAATTACATAATTGGGTTTGGGTTAGGGAGGGTAATATAGGGATCAAACCTCCATACTATCATCTTGAAAGCCATCTAGTTTTAGCTCCTAGCCACCCGCATACTTAGGTTGAATGACCCTCGCAGTGCTTTCTCCATTAGGATATGCCCGCTATCCATCTCCTTCTTCCATGCATAAAACAAGTTTGGGCTCTCTAATCTGATTCAGCCCACTATCCAGCTCATCGTTTAGCTCTCGTTCTGCAGTTTTCCCGCACGACATGTCCATGGGAGCTATGACCGTTCCCAGGAATTCGGAAAGGTCTCTTAAAACATGCTTCTATAACTTTATGAGGGACGTAGGTGGGAAATTGGTTCGTTAAAAGAACGACGATATCGAACGGCTCAAGTAGCGGAATTCACAAAGTGTGCGTACCTTCCTGGAAGCTTTGGAATCAAGACCGTTTAAACATCGCGTCATGAGACCAACCGGGGACCGCCTTGCATGCACGAATGTAAGAAAGCGAGTAAAAACTTTAAAAGCGAAAAATGCCTTTTCTTAGGCTATGTTGTAATCCTTAAGACCAAAGAACGCGTCTTCAAGAGGGTATGGGATAGATGCTTAATTGAGGGATGATGCTGAAGTGGAATGCTGCAACGTCGACGAAGTAAATTCCTTCCGAACTACGTCGGGCATTGAGTAGCTAAACATACTTGTAAGAGTAGATTAAGGGTGCCATTATGACGTGCTCTTTTCTTAGGATTAGTATCACCGGTATTTGCCAAAACAATTTTTGCCCCTCAAGGGAAAAATATGACCATCAAAGACGCATAATACTATCAATGAAGGCACTAAAGAGGTGAATCTGCCAGTGATTTTGATGCATTCCTGAGATATATAGGTGTCTTACAATGCTTCCTCTCTAATGCAACCTTCCAACCCAGACTCCACGAGAGGTAATATCCATAATTTACAAGCATTTCATATCAGGTACCATACTCAAGCCGCTACCGCTTCCGCCGTCGTACTATTACTCAGTGGCATCGTAATCTCTGGCCACGGCTTCTTAATAGCGTCTTGGATTTGCACAATGCAACCTTTAGGACCACCAACACATCCTAAACAGTTATTAGCCTCTACGAATCTCGTTATACGGGTCCGGTCCTACCATTAACGACCACTAGCCCATTCGGCTCATCCACCTTCAGAACTTTCAGATTCTGTACGGTAACCCTCTCCGCACCCATTCGTCCTGCCATATTCTTCCCAGGATGCACCCTGGAGCCACTACCCTGTCCACCACCCGAAGAACCCATAGCTCGATGTGTTAAAGAGTTACCGTGGGAAGCCGGTTGACCACCCCAGCCATGTTTTTTCATACCCTATACGCCAACATATCAGCTCCCAACCCACACCCACACATTCTCCCATATCACAAAAAGGGCACGCAGGAGAGCCACTTACACCCTCAAACCCCATGCCACGACTCTTACTCCTAGCATCAACAAACTGGCCCTCCTTAAACCAGCCCGCCCCAATCGCCTCCCCAACCCCAACCATGCCCGCCTGATCCTTAACCCTAAACTCCGCCAACCACCTCTTGGGACTGACGCCCGCGCTTGCATAGTGGCCGAGCAGCGGCCTGGTGACGTTGCTCGGGTGCTTCCAGCCCGCGCCGACCTGCACGGCCCAGTAGCCGTGCTGGGGCCGGGTCTTGAGCGCGACGACCTCGTTGCGCTCGAGCTGCAGCACCGTGCAGGGCATCCGCTTGCCCGTCTCCGCGTCGTACAGCGCCGTCATCCCGCGCTTGATGGCCAGCGCGCCGGTCCGCAGCGGCAGTGTCGCGGCTTTGCGGTCGAGGGCGGCGGTCGTGGTGGCGCCTAGGGCTGGTAGGTTGGGGTTGTGGGCGAAGCGGTCGGGCCGGGGCGCGTGGATGGATTTGATGGTTCGGCGGGCCGTGGTGGGCAGGAATAGGGATGGAGAGGGCGTGGAGGAAGGGAGGAGGAAGGATGGAGGTAGGAGACCCCAATTGAGGGCTGGTTTGGGCGGCATGGTGGTTGCTGCGCTGAGGGGGCTTGCTGTGATGGATCTGTGGTGTTGTAGCTTGAGGTTTTTCTGGCCGCCGCGGCTCTGGCGCTCGGGAAGTGCCAAGGCGCGCTTCTCGACCACTGATCGGTTTGGTGCGCCAGTGCACCCATTTAACCAGTTCATGAGTGTTTGGTCTCGCGCAGCCCGCTTTGCTCTCCAATCTTTGAAGTTAATAAGGTGCGTACGAAATAATGATCTAATGAAGCGAGACCCTTGGCTCTTGAAACACATCATGTATTGCATAATGCTAAGACTGTTTCATACTAGCCAAAATTTTAGATATTCACGGGTCTCCAGCGTCGTGCCGCACGCTCTACTTCTAGAACACAATTTAATAGAGGGAAATCATCATAGAGACTACTTTTGAACAGAGAACTCATCTATCCATCCACCAGAGCTAATTAATTCAAGACTTCAACCCCGACATCTGCTCTGTAAACGCGCTTGGACAGCTTGTGAGAATCGTCCAAACAAAAGGCTCCGCTCCCAATGCACTCACAGAAAATATCCCAATCCCCGTTGCTACAGATATCGCAGTGCTAATACGGGATCAGATACAGGACCCTTAACCTACAGATATCGCAGGCTATATCGCTTTCACTACCCGCCTCTGGAAATGTCTTAGTAGTTAACTCTTCGTCACCGGTAGGTATGCCATCCTCTTTGTACTTCTCAAGTAGAAACCTCGTAACATCAACATTTCCTTTCCTTGCAGCTCTTGACAACGGCGTCTGACCAAAATTATCCTCTACATACGGATCGCTATTATACCCCATGAGCAGCATCCGCACTACGGCCTTGTGCCCACCAGCCGCGGCCCACCACAATAATGTCCGACCGTAGTGGTCCCTCGAGCCTGCTTGGGTGGCTTGTGAGGCAAGTAAGAGTTCTAACACCGTCTCATAACCGTGATATGCAGCCTTTGATAGCGGCGTCTCTATAGAGGCATCTTTAGACTGCGGGTCAACTCTGCCCATCTCGAGCAGCAGCTTAACCACCGCCCCGTGCCCTTTCTCTACAGCCCACGACAGTGGCGTCCGGCCGTATCTACTGTCTTTAGAATCCGGGTCGGCATTTTCAGCAAGTAGCAGCTTAACCACCACTTCCTTTCTATACATTATAGCCCATAATAGCGGCGTCCGACCGTATATTCTATCTTTAGAGTCCGGGTTAGCATTATTAGCAAGCAGCAGCTTAACTACCGCTTCATGCCCTTTCTCTGCAGCCCACGATAGTGGCATCCGACCGCCCCAGTCCCTGGGATCTGAAATATGCCCCCTCTTAATTAAGTCTCTTGTTACTTCTTCTAGCCCAAAGTAAGCAACAATATGTAGGCCCGTTATTTTTTTTGCCTCTCTTTCAACATCACTAGAGTATATTTCAGGAAAGAATAGTAGCTCACTATAGGTGTGTGGGATATCTTTACGTTCTAGAAGCTCTAGAACTAAGTTATTTACTTCTTCCGTTGCCTTACGAGTATGATGTCCCCAGTTTTTTGGCGCATACTGAAAAAGCTTGTTAATCCGCGGCCGCTTTTTGTACTGCTGGTACGTTCGACACAACCCGTCATCAAATGTGCTGGATGAAAGATAGGTAATGCAAGCCTCTGTGATTTCGTCCTCCGCCGTTAGAAACCAAGATGTCCGCTCAAAGTATTCTTGGGTTGTATAATGTACTAATCGAACAACATCGCTTTGAATATCGATAGTAACCAACCTAGCACAAATAGAGGCAATAATTTCAATCTCAGGAATAAAGTCCTCATCCAGCACCCGCTTTCGAGCTTGACTGCGAGGGCATGTTGGAGCTCAACAGTACGGAGTGTTCTCTTCGCGTGGGTAGCCCAGGACAAAACCTTTCTTGCAAGCTCCCGAGAACTCTCGCCTTGGCTTTGGATTATTTTCATTGCCTGTTCGTACGTTTGATCTAACCCTTTGGGCAAGTTTTGCAATGCTTGTCTGATATGTCCAACTGTAGGCTGATCAGTAAGGGAATCAATATGAAGCTGGGCAAGAAGAAACCTATGTTGAACGGTTAGCCTGTAGCTTATGACAGTAGGAGAGCCAAACATACACGCCATCAACAGTGTTGGAGATTGTAGTCTTGATTTCGTGTTGTAAATCAGAACAGTTCTTGACGAACGATGGGAATTGTGACATAGAGCCGTCCAGGTATCTCTGCACATCTTCATGCATAGCACGAATCTCCAATGGTATACTTTATTCAAATAATTTCGAAATCTGCAGGTCGATCCGTGAGGTGACAAACAGATTCGCGCCTGCCGAAGCTTGGAAGCTTAAGATTTCAGTAAGGAATTTTGTTCGTCCTCCGTCAGAGATCCGACATTCGTCGAGAGCATCAATAATAATGAAAACCCTTTGATAGCAGGCGAAAATGGATTGCAGTTCCCTGAGAATCTCATCAAGAGATGGTCGGGTGCCTCTGCCCCTATGGTTCTTGTAGAGCCTTTGCATGTTTTCTGGTATAGCGGATCGTCGCCAAGCTAATTGTTTCAATGGGCTCGCGAATATATTAGAGCGTTGATATTGCTCTCGGAAATTAAAATACAGATAAGTAATACCGGTGTCTGCATCTGTTTTGAATTCGGTGTCTAAGTGGTTGATTACAATAGATGTCATTATGGTCTTGCCTGATCCAGGTGACCCTTGATAGAATAAAGTCTGCTTGGGATGGTGGAGCCAATGCTGGAATTTATTGGAGTTTAGCAGCCAATTTCCCGTTCCTTCCTATCTTCTCTGGATAAAGTCGCTTTGTTGAAGGCCATATTTAATCGGAGTGAGCCAGTTAAGAACTTTCGTCCTTTGTTCGATAATGTTTGCTTCATTTATTGTAGACATGTCTCCCCTGATTTTCTGTAAACTATCATTGCCTAACACTATTATTAGAAAATGCCAGTCGAACGGTGTGATGTAGGGGTGCGAGAATCACTAACCCTAGCCAATTACGTCTTTCGCTGTGCGCTCTCCCTCGAGAGCCCTTAGCTGTACAACTTCTAGGAGTTCTTTAGCGCACGCAGCAGCAGTAGCAGCCGCGTACTGCTGCCAGTGGTTGTTCTTATGAGAGTCTGCATAGTCTGAAATTCCACGGATAACAACACATGGAAAGTTATTCATCAATCCCGCCGCCTCCATCTCTAAACAAATTGCTCCATGCTCTTGTCTGATCTCGTCCCTTGTTGGGCCATGCTTGACTACTGCACTGCCTGTTGCAATGACTCCGTAGTGGATTACGGGATTGGTGTCGGCTCGATTTGCTCTGCTGGATCACATTTCGCGCATGATCTTCCAGACACGTGGCGATGGTCTGTTCGGAATATCTGATCGGCTAAGTGGCTGGGATAGGCAAACCCCTTCTTTCTCATATGGGGATATATCTCCAGCATTTTGTCGATGTATTGAGGTATTCTATTCTCACGTGTTTGGTGTTCTGCCTCGAGTAGAGATATCGCGGTGCGTAACGACCGAGGTGGCCTACCTAAGGCATACATGCTCTTAAAAGAGCCGTCCGCAAGCCTTTTGCCAAAATTGTAAAGCACAACACCACCGTTCTCCTTGTCGCTGCTTATCACAACATCCCTAAGTCGAATATCTTGGATGTCATCGCTCCCGTAATCCGGAATACCCCCGCCAATGCCCACAAGCAAGCCGACCCTAACATTTGGAAAGGTAAACAGCATATCCTTCGCCATGGCAGCTGCAGAGCTAGAGCCAATCTCATCCTTTGGTAGACAAGCGATGACAACCTTGAATTTTCCAATGCATCCTAAGAGATATGTGTTGTGGTCAGCTCTCTGCGGAGGCGTTTGTGGATCGCCGTGCTTTTCATCCATCATACACATTGCCGCAGCCGTCTCGATCGGAAGAGCGCAGATCTATCCTACTGTGTATTCGTCGTTCGGGTGGGTCGGGCGTGCGGGTGGTGAAGCGGAAGGCATTGTACTCATTCAATGAGTCCTTTGGCACTCAAAAGTTAATTTCCCTGTTCACATTCGACGAAGGTAATTACTTACCCCGGGATAAATGTGCCGATGAGGCTGTCTATGCGTTTTTTTTTTTAAGCTTATAGCATCTGGGCTTCACTTATTGGAAAAGTCAACGTAGATATATGGCATTGTAGTAAAGTGACTTAGAAGCAGAAGTAAATCATTGCATCGAGGTGGCAGACATTTCGGTCAGCCTCACGGGGCGTTATGGTGGGGCAAAGTTAACATCAGCCTAGCTTTTAGAAGTAGGCGACGTCGAACTTGCATGCAAGGCTCTCATTTCGGATTAGCCACAGATGAAAATAAGATAGAGATTGAGGCAATTTCCTCACTTCCTTGTATCAAAATGGAAAGACTGAGAAATTTGAGTGTTGAAATAAGTTGATACAGGTCTCAATCATAGCAGCGAATTCGTTTTAAGGATAATGGTATCCTTAAACCGAGAAGGCATGGCGTTAGTTTCCAAAGGTAATAATTGAAAAATCCGTATCTCCAGCCTCAATATTGCACATATGATAAGCCTAGCGCTTCTAGCGCATCTGATCATAAAATTCTGTCGGGTAGCTGGCGTTATAGTGCGTGCGCTCCGCTCTGCAAGCTTTGAGATTATGAAACGATGGTAAGGAAATATGTAGACATATGTATACAAATTATAACCGAGAATACTCAAACCCAATCATATCCATGCATTGGTAAATGAAGAATCGAGTTGTTTTTGGTGAGGGTGGAACACTAGATATACGGATAAGAGAAATAGACACGCCCCTGGAACAAGATCAATATGAATAAACCTTGTACCTTGCGAGAAGTACTCTTATCCTGGTGTAGAATCGGGATGGAGCGATCATAAAATGATCGGGTTGTGTGACCGGGAAAGTGAGACGTTGGTGTAAAGACGGGAGTTCAAGTCACGTTACTACACACGTCATATGTAATATTACACGCATACTGACTTGAATCTGATGTTGTTCATTCTCGACTAGTTATTTACTATAAGTGCTTCTACATCACGGCATGAGGCTATTGAGAGGGTCTCCGACAAGAATTTCTCTTGCATACGAGTTATTTTAATGCCGAAGATCTCATTATATGCACTTATCATGATCTCATATATACATGTCGAGCCTCCCAGAGTAAAAAAAACGACCACTACGCAGACCGATAGTGCAGATATCTGGCCCACTGCTACAAATTACTCCAAGGCTCCGTCATAGACCAGGCGATGCATGGAGCGTATATAATAGAACAGTCAGGGAAAAGAGGGATCAATACAAAATCGAAAAATTTAATGGGTGGATCACTATGCGCTTCATCCGACGCGCTTCGGTACACTGCTCCATCAACGAAACGAAAACGAAATGGCGTGGCTTTAATTGTTTTCGTTAAGCCAGATGCCACGTTTTACTCTGGCTGGGTTACCAAGAGCGACGGTGAAGCGTGGAACGTCCTGTGACAAAGAAACATTAACATAAGAATCTCAATGCAATCGGAGTTTAGTACTCACATGCGTTACGACAGATCCCGCACCGACCGTCGAACCCTTCCCAATTCGAACGCCCGGCAGGATAGTTACGTTGCCACCAATGTAGACGTCCTCCTCGATAGTAATAGGAGAGCCGATAGCAGTGCCTTGGCTGCCCTTCCTAGCTCGTGGATCTGTTGAGACCGTGTTGCCAAATATGTTAACATTTGGGCCGATGATAGTTCGCGCGCCAATAACTATACGGCAGGGATCTAGAATAGTGCAATTGGACCCGATGACAACCTCATCGCCAATGTTGATATTATATCCATAATCGCAAGTAAATGGCGCTTCAACGCAGACGTCCCTGCCAAGAGTACCGTTTGGACTGGTAGAAGCGTTTGTGGTACGTGCCCATGGAGCTTCAAGGACAGCTCGGAAGAGACGTGCGCGCTCCTCGCGAGACACTCCCACATTCGGGTTCGTGGAATTGTTAAAGCGAAAGAGATAAGCTTTGCATTGCTCGCGCTCATCAACCAACTGAGGACCAAACAACTTATACCACTCGCCGCTAAGCATCTTTTCTTTCTCCGACTTTTGAGAAGGTGGCTGTGCAGGCTGAGGCGCTTGCGGTGGAGGAGGAGCTTGTGGAGGATGCACTGCTGTCTGGGTTTGACGTTGAAGAGCGAGCTGGGCAGTTAAGGCGGATTGAGAGCTATTTATGCTATTTTTGTCCTGTTAGCGGAAGAAAAGAGTAACAAGGAAACGTATTCTTGACTAATGATAGAGATTGTTGGGAAAGGAAAAGTAGAACTTACTTTTGCACATTTTGGGTATGGTTGTAAGGCTGAGGGGCTGGTGGCCGTTGTGCTATCGCCGCAGGGCCAGGGTGCTCATACTCGCCAGGGTGTCCTGGGTGTGTAGGCCTAGGATGACCTGCCATTGGCGGAGGGTGAGAATATTCGGGTGCCTGGGAATGCTCTTGAGTATATGGTCGGTGGTGGTTTTCTGGCCATGGATTGCCCCATGGATTTCTTGCAGGCTGGCGATCATGTTCTTCGACCACAATTGGCCTGGTTCGACCACCATCAATCTGTGGTGGCGGTGGTTGATTTGGGTTTACATAGCCTTCTCGCGCATGCCCATGTCTGATATGACAAAAACGTTAGGAGAGTAGCTTTGGAAGATCATCAATTGCTACTTACCGGTGATAGAGTGTTGATTGCTCAGAGAAGCTATCTTTTGCCTGTAATGGAACATGGCCTTTAGAAATGCTCGGTTTTGTCCAGGTAGCCTTGTTGGCGTAACCCTCGCATATAAAACCACCACGCAGGCAGTTGCTACCTAGGTGGAAGTTAGTACCTTGCTAGCGTTGCTAGTGCGGAAGAGTGAGGGTGAAGTTAGCGCACATTCGGGCTTTGCCTCATCGCATTTTTTCTTTCTCCTCCGACAGGTTTGACAACCCGTCTTCGTACGATTAGCAAATTGCTGGTTAAAAGTTAGCTACATGTCTCGCATCATTAGAAATGAAGTCATACCCTCTTCCTCTTTTTAGGGTCAACTTGGACGCCAGCTCGGGTGATCTCGGTGGTGCTGGACCGCTCTGCCGTGTTTTGCATATCGCCGCCAGCGGCCATGGACGAATCCTCAGGGCTCCCCTCTGCTCCGCCTGACGGCGATTCCATACTTCGCGACTCCCGCTGTAGAGCCTCTGCAAGCTGACTCTCATTCATAGTCCCAACTGCCTCCCGAGTCTGCCAATTTCTGTCGCTACGCTCGCCGTTTACGCTTTGATAGCTGTGCTGTAGAGGATGCTCTATAGACATTGGTAGACCGTGGTGAATTGTGTTGGGAGACTCGTCTCTTGGTGCGGAGTCGTAGGTATCAACTCGTCTCCTTGGCTGATTGGCGTTGGTGTCGTGCGGATGATAGGTATTCTCTTCTTCGTCGTCAGGACTTGACCGTTTTCGGTTTTCTGTGCTTTCAACCGAGTCTCTGCTGTAGCTGCTTGGAGGAGTCACTACTCTTGCACCGTTTCCGTTTGGAGAAGCAAACCGCCAGTCGTCTTTTTGAGACACAGGGACCTTTCGATCTTGTGTTTCGTCTGGACTCTGCTGTGATAGTGGTCGTACGTGGATGGTATCGTTGTTCATGCCGTTGGTACCGTTCGCGCCGTTCGTTTTATGAGCTTGTGGTGGTGATCCCCTCCCATTCACAGCGGTGAAGCCAGATATTAGAGGCTCTCCAACCTTATCTTTGTGCACGAAATCAACTCCGTTGGTCAAAGGCCCTTGGGCAACAGACGGCATGGTAAAAAACACTAGAGCCTGGATATGAGCCCGCAAGCCAAATTACACTGGCTTCGAAGCTACAGGCGGATTGACCGGGCGATTCTCCTTCAAAGCGGTCAAATCAAACTGCACGTTCTCCCGACCCCCAGCAGCGTCGATGGGTGTTAGAGCCTGATTACTCTGATTTCTCCAGCGCCACTCGTCCAATTCAAACACGACAAAGACCCTTCTCCTTCTAAGCGCCGCTAACCGGAATTTTTTTGGTACGACGACGTATATAATAAATTTTTTTCTTCGAGTGTTGCACAAGTACGAAGCGGCGGCTTGCGCGCTTATGGTGAGCGGTGAAGCAGGATCTGCGAGAAAGATGGTCGAATTGACTTGGAGACAATGGAGCCGGCAGTGCCTAGAGAATTGGCCAGCAGCCCTCGGATCGGACCGCTAGAGTGGTGGTGGAAGTGCGCGCTCTGGCGGGGCAGGATCGCGGATGGCTCGTCTCGTTAGCCGTGGGATTCTGGGTGGAGTCGAAGAGCGGTAACCGCGAGATGCGACGATTCGGCGTGGATGAAACTGCGACGGCGACGATGATGGTATGGCGATGAGGATGGAGACGTAGAGTGTATAAGAAAAGGCCGGAAGTCGAGCAGAGGTTTGGGGGAGGGGCGCAGCGTGCGAAAGGACGACGAGGACGGCGGCTGTTCTTGTCCTCAATGAAGGGCAGCGAAGGTGGCCGCACAGCTTGATCCCAGCCGGCGGCGGTGATTGGGCTGGACCGAGCAGCTGCAGGCGGCTAGGGTTTAGTAGAGGATGGCCGCCAGCAGGGACAGGACGGCCGACGACGAGAGGCTGCGGAGGTCGAAGCGGCGCATAGACAAGCGAGAGACCGCCCGCGCCTGCCGTCGACACCGGCGACAAAAGGTCGACAGCAGCGCAAGCACGGCAAAGCACGACGCACGATGCACGGCTCCAGGCTCGCCGAGAGCGACAGGGTGCATGCAGCGCAAGTGGATAAGGCACAGGATAGGGACAGGATAGGGACAGGATAGGCACGGTGTAGGCACGGGTGTAGGCAGCGTATAATGAGGGCAACAGCTCCTGCAGTCGTGGCTCTCCTCGACGAGCAGCGTGTGAGAGGGTGGGAGAGGGCGCGAGAGGGTGCGAGAGGGTGCAAAAGGGTGCAAGAGCCTGGCAGAGAGGCTGCCCGAGTGGTGAGAGGGTGCAAGAGCCGTCTGCAGCGGCACACATGGCTAGCATGCCCACCATGCCCGCCATGCCCACCATGCCCACCATGCCCACCATG
>KV750490.1:0-21177 GCA_001692915.1 Glonium stellatum
ATTAATACGCCCTTATATTGATATTAAATATTAAATACCTCACTGCAGCTGGTTGTGTCGTTAACAGAGTCAGATCGGCCAAACCAGCTTGACTTGCTTATTAGCAAGTCTGGATGGACACCGTAAGTCTCGTCGTGAGTTTCATCGTGAGGCTTGCTGTGAGGCTTGCTGTGAGGCCTGCTGTGAGGCTTGCTGCTAACGTCGTAACAGTCACCTTGGCGTTGCAAGTGGACTAACAATGTATTGCCCTAAACACCACCAGCCCCTGGATTGACGCATCGATCAACTACGGTAAGTCGAACAGTACGCATTATAGACAACGGATATAGCTTCAAATTTTGGTACGCAGCCCCGAACAACCTTACTACGTAGTAGAGCTCCAACGGTGCTGAGCCACAGCCAGCCAAGGCTCCACCGACTGGTACAAAATTGAGGTGTAAAAGGATTGATTGCTATCTAAAGTCGAGGAAAGGGGTTGTATACCTCTTTCCTCCTTGCTTAGCGATTACACAAGCCATGCCTTCTTTATGTATATATAATCTTATAGCGCCGGTGCACTAATGCCTCCGACGCTCCGACGCGTAGTTGCTTAATTGAACAGGGGTAAACGTATGTTAAATACTCATGTAATCCGCGTGGTAACCGTAGGATGTCTGTACATAGGATAGAGAAGCGTTATTGGGTACTGTAATTTTCTTGTCTTATGCGAATCTGATGGATGAAGCGGCTTTTACTAGAAAGCACGCATACATATAACTTTACGATTTTTTGATATTTTAGTTCTTCCTCAAGATTATGGGGGGGGGTGGAGGTGTTGCTACCCATGAAAATTTGACTGTCGTGAGACATGAGTCTGGTCAAGTGACGTTCCCCCGATCTGCACTTCGGTAGATGGAGCTATGAATTGATCCTCTAGCTGGTCGCTGACGATCGGGGGATTAACACTCCTAATTTCTAACTAGCTGGTGTAGAATCGTTATCATGTCAGTGTTCGATCACAGGACGAATCTATTTACTATAATTAATGCTAGGTTCAATTACTTTGCTATGTTCTGTTCCCTAAGCCCTTGTTCGCCAAAATTTTGAGTCTTGTTCCAATTCATCCTTCTCTAATCCACTTACACATCTCATGAACTGTAACTGACAGAATAATTAAGTGTATAGGGCCTGATTTTTCGCAACTCAAAGTTATCTCACTAAGCTGTTAATTAAGAACTAAGATCTCACCTTAGTCATCCACGACGAAGTTACTCACGGAGACGTTTAAAACTGTCCATTCGCCTTCATTGAGCGCCAATATTTTCTTCAAGATCCCGTGGATTTCCGCTGGCCTCGAGCATGCCGTGGGATGCAAGCCTTTAATGTTAGCGGTTTCCCCCTACTAAGCTTAGCCCCTTGGGGAGCCTAGTGCTCTACTCATGCTTATCGTCCAGGAGCCCAGCCGCTAGGGTTAGATCAGTCTTTATCTAGAACATCTATGTAGATTGTGTGGCTAGCTTCGAGGAAAGGAGGAACAAGAAATTACTTCTAATAAAGGTGGATATTCCACTTAAAGCTGGGTGCTAATTTTCGAACAGGACGTTTAGCGAACAGTGTATAGAAATAGGAATGCAAATTTGTTCTGGCGCAGCAGGCACTTCCTAGCGGTTAGGGTATACGAGATAGGAGTATGTAATGAATAGTGCAGAAGAGTGGTATCAGGCAGCTTAACGTTTGAGAAGATTTTAGCGTGCTAAAGTCGCAGTGGAATTGGCTTTGGCATGACGTGTAATATTAAAAACTGTTGCCACACTATTCCATATCAACAGAGCCCCCAAAATGAATTGTACCCAATGCTCTGCTGAAGAGAGAAAAAAGGACATGACATTCTGACCAGACTCCAAAAACCGATACTCCGCATCCCTGAGACCTACGGAAGGAATGATGCATTATGCAACCGATGTACGCCGCCAACGCTGGTCAAAAATACCAAATTCGACACCAAGGAAACTATCGATCAATGTGAACTACACCAAAACACACTATCCAACAGCCCAAAGACACAGCTCAGAGCCGGATGGAAATTAGCGCCACACACCCTTCGCACCACCCATCAAACTCCCGCGTGAGGCAGTAGGGGGGTTAATACTGCTCAACCTCACAGGCCCACCCCTCAGCCCTGAGTTCTCCCTCACTCGATCCTCACCAGCCCCAACAGTCGTTCGCCTCGCCGCGCCCTTTAAGATTGGCGCAGTGCGTGGGCTTAGCACACTGGTCTTCCACTCGCCCTCCCGCTCACTCTTGACCATCCTCCGCGCATGGCTGGCCGTGAATAGCGCGTTCTCATTTGGCGGACTGCAAGACGTGGCGGTAGGGCTGCGGCGCCGGTGAGTGCGGCTTACGCCCGCGATCGAGCCTTGACTAACGGATGAACTACGTTTGATGGCTGAGCGGATCTTGCGGGCGTCAGACTGGTCAACAGTCCATCTCTCCTCATCAGAAGATGATGAGTTGCCGCAGCTCTCTGATGGCGTGACGTCCGATGAACTTGGGACATTCTCGATGATGTGTAGAGAAGACCGATACGGAGCTGCATTGGAGGCCATTTCCCGTAGAGGGGAGTGTTCGGAGTCTGAAGAGAAGTTGGTGGTGGTTGGAGCAACGGGAGAGCCGTCCGATTTCTTAGATAAGAATCCGGTTTGGAATCGGCTGGATCGAGGTTTGTTATCAAGCGAAGTTTCTGGAGGGGTGGGAATAGGCGAAGAGCTGTTAGGCTCGGGTACTGAGACGAGGCTGGGTAACACCGGTGGTGGCAAATCGATAGAGGAGTTTGTGGGAGTGGACTCTATGGGCTGCGGAGTCGCCTGGAATTCTGCAAGGGTACCATCTTCAGTGTCGTCTCTCCATCGCACACCACGCTTAAGGCCCTTGATTGGTGACTTCTTCTTAGGGGTAAACTGGATCCCTTTCTTTGCAGCGCCTAACTTTCGCCTCCTTGGCGATGCTTTCACGGGAGAAGACGTTATATGGGGCGCATCCACTAGAGATGGCATAGCAATAGGGCGCATTGGTGATGGGCCCATGATATTCACTGGTTTTCTCCTTTTAGGAGTACCGTGGCGAGTGGGTGCGAATACTTCCGTAACAGGGAGGCCACCATCAGGTTTGATAACTTGCGAAGTAGCATCAGAGCAAGACGTCACGATCTTGGCGAGTACTTTCTTCGCCGCTTGAACCGCCTCTTCCTCATCCATCACCATGATCTGACCGAGGATTGCAACGGTCTCAAAGTGTGCTTGTAGAAGAACCTGGATAATTGCCGCGTCACCGCCCTTCTCTTGTTCAAGAACACTTGTATAAGCTTCCCGGTCCGCAATCGATTTAAGGAGCTCAGCCTCTCTTGTCAAGCTGGCAACATCGCTGCCATCAGTTGCACCATCAACGTCTTGAAGCTGCCGAAGGCCAGTCTGTAGCGCTGTTTCAATGGCTCGTTCCCAGTTGTTCTTCGCGATGCGTTGATGGTAATGTTGTCGGCTGCCCTCAAGTTCCGTTTGAATCCCTAATGCAGTCTTTCGCATAGCTAGCAAGCCTCGTGGTGGGTCCTCATCTTCGCGTGACTCACACACACTGTCGAATCCAGCAATCCAAGCTGAAATCATGGAGATACGCCTCTCGATCTGCCGTAGTTTCTTCATCATATTTGTTCTGTCTTGTCGTTCTGCTGTTGAATGGTCGTATGCCGCTCTTATACGGATAATGCCCTCTCGTGCAATGCCTTCCCTCTTCTCGCTTTGTTTCTTGAATTTGGCAAAAGAGGCTCCTTCGTTGTCTTTTTGCTGCCTCATCAGCTCGTCGATTAAAGCGCGTTGTTCATCGATCTTCTTGAGGTAGTCCTTAACGTGGCGGTTGACATTATACACGTTCTTGGTAACCTTCGTCTGGATATTCTTTGCCCGATTCGCATAGCGAAGCGTATTCTGTGTTTCATCAAAGTGAGCGCTGGATGGACTAACGCAGACAATCATGACCGTACGGCAGTTACCGCCGAGAGAGAACTTAAGTAGTCGAGTGAGTTTTGAATTCCGGTACGGGACGTGGTTGCGCTTGCGTGGGTCACACAATGCATTGATACAGCTTCCAAGCGCAAGAAGGGACTTATTGATATTTGCGCCCTCAAGCAACCTTTCTCCGCGATTTTTCGTGGCGCTGGCACGCTCGCTTCCTGCAAGATCTATTATACTTAACGTTGCCATTGTGTGTGGTTCATTAACGGCCGCATTACGATCCTTGGAAGACACGTTAATCTGCAGGACAGCATGAGATCGAGATGAGGTAGCATTTGCTTCAGTTGGCGACATTGTCCGATACTCGTTGCCCCGGACTATCATGTCCATGACCTCTTGGACCTGACAAAGATGTTAACCTACGATTCTCAAGTTTGGGAAATGCGCTTACGTTTTGAGGGCGATGACTAGAAAGACCAGCAACTGAGACAGCTTGGTTCGCATCCTCGCGGAGCATTAGCGCTTGCTTGCTTCCACCAGGCACAAGGAGATCTCGAATAGTCTCATTGTATATTTCGAGGTAAGAGAGTGTGATTTCTGTGACTTTCTCTTCTTGCATTTCTCCTATCCGCTCAAATAATTCTTGCATTGTGAGGAAGATGATACCAGGTTGTTGTGAGGTGCCGCTATTTTATCGTTAGCCGTCACTCATGCCCGAAAAGTTTCCTCGACGTACGTGATTGTATGGGTTTTACCACAACCCGTAGCGCCATACGCAAAGACCGTTGCATTGTAACCCTCTAATACACTGTCTAAAAGAGACCTTGTGGTTGCTTCGTAAACGTCCCCTTGTGTTGTGTTTTCGTCAAAGACACGATCGAAAGCGAAGGTTTGATCTTTGACCCTTTTCCCCTGCGGTACTACTGATCTCGAGAAGCGCTGAACTGGATTATCCTCAGGTGGATCAAATATCCTTTGTCAATTGTTAGCCCTTAAGCATCTGACCGGGGGCGGACTGAATCCCTACAAGCACTTCTCATCTACAACTTTAATGACAGGCCGTATTCCCTTCTGATGTAACTTTGGTGTAGGTGCAGCTGCAAGTGAGCCATCTCCGAGAAATAGTGTGTGGTCGTCGCATTTTGCTAATTGTGCTGCTTCTCTAATGGTGAACGGTCGGACTCGTACAGTGACGGAGATGGACGACGCGCCGTCGATGGCGGCCATGGTTGGAATAATTAGATGTCGGAAGCTCTGGGACTATAAGATTGAGCTCTTAAATTATTCTGAGGGTGGCGGTCCTGAACGATGATGTTCTTTTGGTGCGGAGAAGAAGTTCGATACAGTTGGGTGTTTTGACGGTGGTAACTATGTTGATTCTTAACCCAATTTAGTAAAGCGTGCCGAACCCCTGCAACCCTGAATCATTGCCCTGTTGTGCCTGTTTCAATTCCAACCTCACGGAGCTGGCCACGACTGAATCGCCCTGTGAATGTCCAAACTATTATAGTGGGTTGCCTTAGAGAAATAATCTGAGTGCTCTAGTTCCCATCGCGACGACCTCCGTATATCGAACGAATACGTCGCGACGTCCCATCGTCGATGCACGCGGGCCAGGGGATGGCCACCATAAGGCGAGAGGGTAAACAACGGGTCTCGATGATCAATTGCCGAACACGTTCCTATAGAATCGAACTTATCTAGTTTTTGTTTTGCACTGCCTTTTCTAGCAGTGACCCGCCGCTATTCAATTTCTTCTAATTTTCCCTTGTAGATGTCTGCCCGCTCCGAACCGTTTTGGGGGGCAGGCTTTCTAAAGAGGGAGGCTTTCGATGTGGTGGAGACGACGAGTCTCTAAGCGGAGAGTTCACCTGCCGACTAACTTGGGCAAACACCTTTCTTCAACCTCTCAAGATGTCTTCTTCACTTCACACTCTACTGCTTGCTCTTTGCTCTCCACATCAACGCAAATATTCAACACCCTGACACAAAGGAAATCCTAGCCCCGAAATACCATGGACACCATGACTCTGTCAGGTTTCGTACCACAAGAGGCTAAAACTGATGTTCCGGTCCAGTGGCTGTGCGTGAGAACCAACCCCGAGCTAAAGCTTTAAGACAACTAACTTGAGTATTGTAGGACTGGTTTAAAGCCGCATATGAGCATTCAGGACACATCATATTACGGTGATAGCAGCAAGTCCGAAAGCGGGTATAGCTCGACGAATAGTTCATTCAGTCAAGACCACACGATGGAGAGCTATCAGTACGGACAAGAAATCGACGATGACGTTGTTGTAGTCACCGTCGGTACCGCTTTACATAACTGCGCTACGCTCTGTGTCTCCAAGCACCTGATTTGTAGCTATTCTTTCTTCTTCAAGCTTGTCTGCAGCTCTCCGATGCCACCATCGATTCCATGTCAAGTGGAGCTTCCCGACGAAGACTCTGCCATCTTCTTGATATTCGTTAAATGGCTCTACACCCGCAATATTGAGATCCCGGACCCACTCAGTAGCATTCTGGAGTACATCATTCCCATATATACGCTCGCCGATCGTCTTCGAGCAACAGCGTTGAAGAATTCCTTGATCGACCTCCTCGTAGTTATCTACAGTGAAGAAGCAAGCATGTTAGACATTTCTGACGTCGTGCTTATTTACGCCAACACGTCCACTGGCTCAGGCCTCCGGCGTTGGGCTGTCGACGAATATCCTCGCTTACCGGAGAATATACAGCACGCATCTTGGGACAACTATGGTAAGCAGTGCCCGGAGTTCTTCTTTGACCTGGCGAAGGCTTCATTCAACAACCAAACTCTACTGCTTAACCCTGCCAGCGATCCCACACGCTATCATGATCACGACGGGGTTACTCACGCTGGCTGTTGCAACTACTGAAACACATGCGAAGCTAACATAGGGATGTCTGTTGGTTCGGTAAATGCAAGAATCATTGTTCATCAGCTTCTGTCCACTGTAGCTTATGAAAAGTGCATTTTTACAGAGTGATGAATATACATGACCTTCAAGGAGGCTAGAGACGAAGCGCGTCTACGGATATTCTGTAGGATAATTAAATATTGGACCTACTTTAGCTCGGTACTCAGTCTTGTATAGCTGCTGAGAAATCCCTGTACTACACTGGTGTCTTTCTGAGGATCAGTTTCGGAAGACAATAAACCTCTATAATTCAGCATGCATGCTGTATTTCTTTACTAAAGTGTTCCCTGTTACTACGTTTCTTATTTCCACGACTATCGAGTGATCCTAGGGTACTCATTCAATAAGAGCGCAAAGCACCTTAACTTCACCATAACTGAAAATATTTCTAGAGATCAACCCATCCATCCATATGGTTGACAGCTGAAACCCAGTGGCATCCAGCTTTCAACCCAATCGGTTGCGCATGGTCTAGCAGCCCTTGTCTTAATCAAACACTCTGCATGGAGGAATCTCGAATCGAACAAAACTTCCCGATTGCTGTATCTAAATCTGCACGTAGCGCGTCATTTTTAAAAGCAAAACTCGGCGCCATGGTTCCACCACCTACAGCGCTTCGTATTCCTACCCGCCACAACGCCGACGCTACTGCGAGCTTGTCTAGACGACAGAGTCAGCCTCTTTAACGCTCATAGATCAATAAATCCAGACCCGACTGCACTACGCGACAACGGCAACGATCATCCCTCCCAAGCATGATCGGCTAGTAAGGATATTTACCTCAGAAACAGCCAGCCGACAAGGGGACGTTTAGCTTCGCAGCGGCAGCGGCGACAACACAAAACCGGGCACGAGAAAATAGCGCCGTCTAGGAAGCGCACACACTATTCGTAAAAAAGCAGGTTTATATATATATAATGAATATGCACAAGCAGCTGAATCTTTAGCCCACTTCAGCTGAGTTCCTGGCCTTCTCACGTAACAGTGCAAACGCAGAGGCGGACTATCTCTTGACAAAAAGCCCCATATCATCCCCTGTAAACCCCTGTCCTGCACTTACACCAAGCCGAAACAAAAGAAAACTTCCCCGTTAGGTCATCGCACTTGCCGTTACATGGTTAAAATTTCAAAGTTTAAAAATTCCTGGGTTCCTGTCTGTTCCCTGCAGATGGCGATACAACCTCTCGTTTCGAGCTCAGAGTTTTGATTTAAGACTTGCAGGTCTGCCAGTTGACGTACACGACTTGCGTGAATTTGGCATCAATAGAGTCCGTGGTGAGAAGGCCTGAGGATGACGAGTTTGTGGAGGTCAGGCGGACCTGGGAGTTGACGTTGAGCATGCCCTCGGCACCGCATGGTGACCAAATGACCGATGTGCTGGTAGCAGTATCGTGCTTCAGATAATCGCCGTCAATGGGACCGACGAAATCATACTCCGTGCTGGACTATTTGGAGTTTAGATTAAAACTTTAAAGAGAATCGGAGCACTTCATGCTTCGAGCATTTTAAGTTGGGGGATGCTTACCTGAGCAGTTTGACCAGAGAAATAATAAGTTGACTTGAGCACGCCGGTGACACCCTTGTCGATGGCTGCATAGCCGCGATAGTCGGCGCTGAAAACGGAGTACTGGAATCCGCCGGGGTACGTGATGTCCACGTTGAGCTGGCAGTTCTTGCGGCTTTCAGTTACGGAAATTGAGGGCCCAATTGATGCAACATAAGAGTCAAAAATCAATGTGACCGTGGTTCGGTCGTCAGAGATAACATAACTGAGAGAGCCTTGAGGGCAGCCAGTTCCACCGTAGCTAATGCCCCTGATTTGGACAGTGGACGGGTTCGGGGCTCCAGAGTAAACATCACCAAGACTTGGTGTGGCTGGCGCAGCCGCGACGAGCGGAAGAAGAGCAAGGGCACGATAGAACTTCATATTTATGGTTTGCTGTTATGTCTTTGCGAAGAAGATTGACGATGGATGTTGAGATGCAAGTCAGTCGAGATTCAGGCTTGGGAAACTGACAAGGAAAGATTTCAAGGGCGACTGCAGTCTTATATATTCTACGATCACAACACCTGGAGTGCCCCGTGAGCAAAGCTGATTCATACATGTCCAATTAGTTTTCGATCCCATGTACACATTCTGACCTTGATATCGTGGGGCTAAGACTGCCCTACAATTTGTTCCACGGTTGGTCCGGCGGGCCGACGATGCTCATAGGGTGGAGATAGCATGGACTGCTCAGGTGAGTTCGTGTTTACCATGAAATCACAGCTCTCCCCAGGTTCAATTCCAGGGACTCAACATTCAGACCGACTGAAGGCTAGGGTCCAATAACTAGGTTGGATTGGTTGGCCACTGGGGGCTTAGGAGCTCCACAGCCTAGGGCCAATTCATGCTGGTTTACCAAACGCTAGGGTTTGTCCTACCAAGACTCCCGGGACAGGATTGAAAGTATCCAGGCACATAAAAGCTACAATTCTAGTATAGTTCTGCCTATCCGAGGTATTGGCGTTGAATTGGCTCATGTCACAAAGGTTTCCCCGCAATTTGCGCGGTACTTCGTTTGGTGTGGATAGGACAGGTAATATGAAATACGAGAGTTGAAGCTCATAAGCAGATTCTGAAAAGACGGTGGTATAATCATATGACTCCGGAAGGTAACATTCCCGCCTCAGCTCGTCCCGCAAGCTCGCCTGTTGCGCTGCAACAGGTTGTCAGCTCGGTTCTCGGATATTGGATTAGATTTCGGTGAATATAAAGGCCCTGGGGTCGAGGTCCTGAAATAGAATCAATATACCAGAATTCCTGGCCACTGAGGCCATGGCAAAAGGCCAAAGGCATCCACCGTGTAAAAAGCTCTCATCTATATACCTCGTATGTGAGATGCAACACAGCATATTGGCGACCGTGCCAAGGTTCTGAAAATAGCACACAGATGATGGCGACGATGAAATGTGCGTAGCCAGTTCCCTTGCCCCTGCCGTAGATCTGGAAACGGCATGCAGATATTGATCTGGAAATTAACCTTAAATTAATGCTTGTCACTCCACTTTTTAGGACCTATCCGGCTCTATGAATCCGCTTAGTGGAGGCTGATGCTGCAAGGGCAATCAAGGGGATCTGGACTGTACGGTAAAAATAATCGGATGGTGCCTTCTCTCCCTGACGACCACTTACAGGGCTTTGAAACTCCTGGGATTGGGCGGTTTACGATGCGTGTAAGCGAAGCCACCTCTCAACTTCCAAAGTGGAAGCACGGTGATTCTGGGCCCGGCCTTAGCCGATCGATATATGGGATAACCCAGCAGCTCTTTTTCAGCGGGGAGATGAGATAGATTGCGAATTGATTGTATGAATCATCCGATGGGGCTTGATGCAAGGAGTGGTGCCGAGGAGCAGCTCGGTCAATCTCAAAGATTTGAAGCTTTCAAGGACGTTCCGAGGTCTTGGAGCTGGCGCAGGACCAAGGCTCTAACATGAAAGCAAAAGGAATGGTGCGAAAAGAGAGATGAAATGAAAAAAGCCTTCCACATAGCTATTCGCAGCTGCGGATGCGCTCGGGCTTTTCGCCTTGTTGGCGGTCGATTTATTTGAAATACTGTACGCGACGACACCACGCAATAGCCAAGTTGTCTTTCTAAAAAGATGGAATCGAAGAGAAATAAATCCCCTACCATGGAAAGCCTGATTTGAGCATCAAGACAAAAAATTGAATTTGAGTTTTGATGAGTTCAGGACGAGTCGGGGTAGGCTGGGACGTGTCGAGCGAAGCTGGCCAGCTAGCCCGCAACTCCACTGAGCGAGGAGCTGAACGAACCGGCGGATGATTCAGCTTGGCTTTCGTAGTAAGCAAACTGCGTTGCGTGATGACGGGAATCATGATGCTTAGTGAGGAGGGGATGGTGGTTGTAAGAAAAAGAAGATATTTCCTGGTTAGGAGATTTGGAAGCAATTTGTGGCGCAAGCTGTGCCTCGGTGGCTGCTGCATTTGTCAAACACCCCGCTGACGCAGACGATTCGCGATCTCGCCTTCGACATCTGGAATCGCGGGCATGAATATAAGAGCCATTGAATGCACTTCTTCCTTGACAACAACAATCAGTCATACTCCTAAGTTTCAGCCATTTCCTTGAAAACCGTTCAACGTGAGACTTCTCACAACTTTCATTTTCCTCGTCATAGCCTACGGCTCTATGTCATTTATCTCTCGCCTTATACGTCCACTCTCCTCCGGCATAATGAGCTCTCAAGTTCCTCCACCAGCAGCGCTACCCGCCGGCGCTGAGAAGGCTACAATCGCTGCAGGCTGCTTTTGGGGTGTCGAGCACATGTACCGAAAGGCATTCGATAATAAGGGCTTGCTGGATGCGAGAGTTGGATACATTGGTGGCGACACCAAGAACCCGAGCTATCGGGCCGTATGCACTGGGCGGACAGGACGTGAGTATCCAGCAGGTTCAATGTGTGGAAGCTGGGAATGGTTACTAATTTATTGAATTGTGTAGACGCCGAGGCTCTCCAAGTAATCTACGACCCACAGAAAGTCACATACCGCCAGCTCCTGGAATTCTTCTATAAGATGCATGACCCAACGACCCCCAACCGCCAAGGCCCTGACACTGGCACCCAGTATCGTAGCGCCATTTTCTTCCATAATGAGGAGCAGGAATGCATCGCTAAAGACATAACTGAGAAGGTGGAGAAGGAATGGTGGAAGAAGAAACTTTCGACAGAGATAATTCCAGCTGGGGAATGGTACGATGCTGAGACGTACCACCAATTATACTTGGATAAGAGTAAGATTATTCTGCATTACAGATAATTTCATGAACAAAATGCTAACTTTCTTCGTAGATCCTGGAGGATATGAATGTCCTTCTCATTTTCTGCGCAAATTCCCTCCGCTCTCTGAATAAGCATGAACAATTTTTTGTCTTGTGTATCACAATGGCATTTCAAACCCGCGCGTCGTTTAACGTTTAAATAGAAAATGATATCCTCTGTATAAACAACACACTGTTTCTATTATAGTAATCTCTTTGAATCTTGGGGTGCATCAGCCGTGATTATCTAGACATTGTGTAAAGAATTTATTTTACTCGTTGATTCATTCTCTCTGCATTTCACGAACTATCTAATGACCTTTGCTGTCATTATTTATTAACTTCCTGAATTGCGAAATCTTTAGATGGAATAAGGAGACCTCGCAATTATCTACTAAGGTGAATTTCAGCGACTTTTCTAAAATCTTCGAACGTATCTTCAATTCATGTTATTTTCATTGACTCATCATATTGTCTCATAGCTCGTTCACCATAACCTCCACCAACCCCGACCATTGTTACAATACTTCTTTAATCCTAACTCACTATACCTCGCTAGGCTAGCATCCGCTCGCCCACAAACTATTAAAACGTACTCATTAACTGATGTCCTATGGCGGTGGTAGCGTCTCAAAAGTCTGCGCGACCTCCTTCTCCCACCCCCATTTTTCCTTCCCAAAGATCTCCGCCGCGACGGGGAACTCATGTGCCTTATCTAGCAGACCCGTACGTAGGATAATTTTATCATCTCCTAGAACAGTCTGATGATGATACGGGTGTGCAGTGCAGTTGGGACAGTAATAGCAGTGGACCGGTTTGCCTAGACCGAACTTCAGTAAGACGTCAAATACAAGAAGCACTAAATGGCGGGGTTGGAGCTAAGGAGAGCTGTGAAGGGAGGATGTATGAACGACTAAACTCCACTCGAGTACCTACCAGACTCGCCATAGTACGTGAAGCATTTCAACGCCTCGCCGCCCTTCGTGAGCTTGAAATTCGCCTTCGGGACAATCTGATTTAGCGTATACGTCGAGCCCGACAGAGCCTTGCAGACATTGCAATGACTGTCTCACATCAGCAGCTCTTCTCACACGACTACTCCAGTCCCCCCGCAGCAGAAGCCGTAATCGCAATTACAGCTGCAACCGCAAACCCAGAACTGAAGAAGGGAGTCAACCCGCAATTTCTGCATACCAAAGAATATGGCTTGCCTGTTCCTTCTCCAGCGTCGCCTCCCACTCCGTCTGCCCACAGTAGCACTTGCCGTGATAGGTCGTCATCTCGTCTTTTGGGCCTTCAAGGTGCTCAGATCCAGAAGCTCGGTGTCAGTTCGGTGGGGTGGGATTAGCAATTGACAGCTTGTGAATGGATATCCGGGGGCTGTAGCCCCTCCTTGGCCTTTTTATATCCCCTCTCGTCCTGGCTTGTCATGCTGGCTACTAGTGCCCCACTCTCCTACACCATGTCCGCGGCGGAGGCCAGGATCTCAGTGTGACGACATCGATCGACGCGGCGCCGCACTAAGGCTGCTGGCCGTGGTCTAGATCTGGGGAGGCCTCCGCGGATTAGTGAAAGGCTTCCAAATACTTGCGGCTCTTTTCTTTTTGGCATCGCGGCCGGTGTGGGGCTGGCACAATGGTCTGTGCTGTAGCGGTACCGGATTTGCGGACATATGGAGATGTTTATTGGAGAGATTTGGGGAAGGTCTTATCTAGGGCGGAGAGTTCTGCACCATAGTACAATAGGCGAGGAGAGAGTGGTTTTATTGCGGTGTTTTAGTGAGTTCGGGAGATGGGGAGTGTAAGATAGATGTATCCAACCGTAATAACTTTTTTATGGTCGCTGATGATATCGATCAATATATGAAAAAAGGAGAGCCGACCACTTCACTAGTCGACATAGACGTATTACTAACCACCAATGAAAAGCATAATCTAACTTAGAGATCTAGTAAAGTGCTCAAAATGTTGTAGTATAGTAGTAATTCCGAGTTTGCCGAATGGCTATACCTTCCCACGTTCACGAGATGTTTGCCTAATATTTTAACGAGCTACAATGCAACAATATCACGCGAAAACGGTCGTGTCTCCCGAGAAGCGTTATCAAACGTGTTATCGGTACGCCTTAACACGAGGCTTGTGTCCGGGAAACACGACAATTCTACCAGGTAGCGTGCCCTTCAGTTTGTAGGTTTATTCTTGGTAAATGTTAGCAATTTGATAGCGTACTGAGTGATTAAACGGCGCGCAATTCCAAATCAAGAGACCATGAACTCTTAGCATAGCATTGTTGGGTATAAGGATGTACAGACATAGAATCTTCCTTTTTTAAATTAGGAAATATCTCCGGTCCAGGCAATAGGGATGTGGGCGTGAGGGGCCTACTTGCCTTGTGGTGCAAAGGATCGTTTGGCCTTGCATGCATTTTACGGTGTCTATTCAACCTCCATTAATCGGTACTTGCCTCCGTTCTTCCCTAGAGCATACTCAATCCTCTCCATAATAGCAAGCACCTTTTCTTCTTCTAACCGCTGACCGACGACTTGCACCGCGACAGGCAGGCCTTCCATCTTAGTCGCGTCATAATGCATGTAAGCACCTTTAGCTACACCGTTCAGTTTCTTGAAATTGAACGATGCCGGGAGCTGATCTAGCACCCTGTCGACATGTGTAACGGGGATAATGCCGCAAGTGTAGTCGAGCTACATTGTCAGTCACTGGGCCTGATTAAAGAAATTCAAACACTTACTAGATTGAACAGGAATGTATAACCACAGCTGCTAACCGCGTCTTTCATCCCATCGTGGGGCACTGCAGGTGTTGCATTCGGTACAGTAATCATGAAATCCATCTTCGCCTCCTCCTGCCACCACGCATGCCATTTGGCTTTGAAAGCCTCCCGCTTGCTAACAAGCTGCCAGTTTTCGAGTGCGCTCTTCTCGTGCCAATCCCTCAGCAGACCAGCCCAGATATCATCTTTCTTCACATATTTGACCCAAAGATAATACAAATACTTAATAGGACGTGGGAGCTCCATGTAAAATTTCATCTGAGCGGCGCCTGGGTCGTTCCATTCGCCCGTTCGGAAAAAGGAGCTAAACGTACGGCATCCATCTGCATTGAGGAGCTGAGAAGCGATGACTAATGCCTCGTATGGAGATGGAGGCGTGACGTCGAAAACTTCGTGGCCTTCAGACGAGAGGGCGGAGGAAACTTGTTCAAGGGCGCGGGCGCAGGCCGGGGAGGGTGTAACAACACCGTCAGTCCTCATGACACCTACCCTAAACTTCTTCTTCTCTTTGTACTGCGTTTCCGTATTTTCTCTCCACTCTAACGGATGGACTGTATGGTCATACTCCCAGGGCTTCATTCCGATGAAGCTTCGAGTGAAATATGTCAAGTCGTTTAGAGTCCTCGCCATGGGGCTAAATACGCTGGGAATCCCTTCCTGTCCTGGCATGCTGGTGTTCATTCCCATCTTGGGCCATCGTCCAGTTGAGCAGCGCAGCGAGTAGCAGCCAGAGAAATGTGCAGGAGCTCGAACAGATCCAGCAACATCAGATCCAATGCCAATACGACTTCCTCCAAAAGCAAGTAGGGCTCCCTCTCCTCCAGTTGATCCTCCAGGAGAGTACTTGCTGTTATGCGGGTTTGTGCAGCGGCTCCATACATCATTGGTGGATTCGAAGGAGAGCAGTGTCGTTGGTAGGTTTGTCTTGACGAACGGTACAGCGCCTGAAGGGCATTAGAAAAGAGTCATTGGTTGCGGTGATGTGGCTCACCAGCATCCTTCAGAATTTTGACCATGCTTCCGTCATCGGCCCATGGCTTCCCAACATTGCACGAGTATCCAACGCTTGTATCGAATCCCTTGACCGCTATTGAGTCTTTCAACGAGACAGGTATACCAGCAAGCGGTCCCTTAAGATTAATCTCTTTATCTATCCATTCCTCTGCTTCAGGAAACAAAATTTCCGTCACGCAATTCGTCCTCTTTTGTGCCTCGATGGCTACCTTGCCATATGCTCTCAGAATGTCAACGGGGTTTGTGATCTGCTTGTGGACATCTTGGACAAGCTCTTGGATAGGCTTCCCGAGTATTGTGCGTTCTTGCGGAGAGAGAGGGTAGAGGTAAGCTCGAGGCAGCGTGGCAATCTTCGACGCTCGCTCGGCTTGCTTGCGCTGACTGTGAAGTAATTAGTATGGCCATGTGCACGATAACAGGACACATACCAGTCGCGGCGGTGTTGTCGGTATTCAAAGATGCCCATTATTGCTGTGTGGAAGACTCAAGAGATTCGAAAGCTGCAGCAGAGGGATGCAAATACTATAAAGGATTTTCAGGTCTTCCCCATGATCCTACGTCTAGCGGGGAAGCTCAATGCGTCGTGAAGCTCTGCCCGCTTCCAGCCGTTATGCCGAGATATCGCATGGACTTTCCCGATCAGGATCCTACGATGATCCGAAGAATGTGAGGGCGTCGTGCCTGAATCTGCTGCGGTGAGAATGCCTTGCAAACAGTTAACATGTCTTCCAAACATTATTCTTTTCGAAAGTGACTGAATCATGCCAAATTCCGCTTTACTCATTGCAGATGAGCCAAGTACCGCTTGTTGAGGTCGGCTAGCCACCAACCTCTTAACAGTTGGCTATCCTGAGCAGCTGTGGGTTTGCTACGTTACCCTGCTCTGGTCTTCATGCGTGTTTCTTTAGCAACAAGTCGTCGTTCGACAATCGAAAGAGCCAACGCATGCGCTAGGCTAGAGTTTCTATGGAGCCTCATTATTTTCTAAGGATAGCTCCCGCACGCGATGTGTGGCGCCATGGGTGTAGTGGATAGCGGAAGTTGACGAAACATCCGGATCTTCAGATGCTAGAAACTCTCGACAACTCTTGCCCAGCGAAACAACAAGTCGGTCGGTGTGGCTTGCCATGGTTTTCAGCCGCCTAGAGATGTTTGACATCTGAGTGGTTCTTCAAGATCTGCTGTTACCATTGGGCCAAGCGTTTCGTCATGCTGTAGCCGCCCAGTCACGTCTGTGTGTTGGAGGTCAAACTCTCGTCTAATTCGGAGATTTTTTGACCATGGTGGCGGGCGCCTCTGATTGGCAAGCTCAGCGACTACTCGAGATACCGTGAAACGAGCATTGATGTTAACAAGAATAGAAATCGTTGAGTTTTATGTTTGTCGATTGATCTGTTGAGCAGCTATCTAGATATTTAAGCTGGCTGGGACTGCTCGTTTCTCTCATCATCCACAACCACAACAGCAAGCTCATCAAACCATCTCTTGACGAATTTCCTTCCGTCTTTTTTCTTTTTTTCTTTTCCTTGAAGTCAGATCTCATTCTTTCAAAGTCTTCTGCCAGTGTTTGCATTCTCTATATCTGCCGGCAGATCACGATCCATTCATTGGTACTTAGGCAGTTCTTCTGACTATCAATCGTCGCAACTTCATCTTTTTACCACACGCTTTTTTACCGTCAACTTTTAAATCCTTTCATCATGCCTGTCCCAACCTATGGAGCTGCTCCCCTCAGCCAGACCTTCCTCCTTGTGCGAATTATGCAAGTCATTTCCATGATTACGATTGTCGGCATGACGGCCAACTTTGTTTCTGAAATTGTCTCAACTGGCATCGAGCCACCTAAAGAATTTGTGGGCACACTCAGTGTGGTATGTTTGCAACTTCTGGATGTTTAAAGTATTGATATACTAATTCGAATAGACCTGCATTGCCACACTGTACTGTCTTGTCAGCATCGCTTTTTACTGGTCTGAAGCCAATCTTGGTCTCTTCGTCATGTCCGGCGTTGATTCCCTCCTCCTCATTGCTTTTATCGTTGTTGCGGTCACCGTTGGCAAGCCTCTGTCCTTCCTCAACTGCTACATGATTGGCGCCGCTTCCAAGGAAGTCGATGCGGCTTCAGCTTACGCCTTCACAATGTCTGTTTCTGAGAACTTGAACACAATGGGTTCGAAGCTGGGCCTGGGTAACTGGGCTGGTGCCACCAAGACCAACTGCTTTGAGACCAAGACCGTCTGGGGTCTAAGCATTGCTCTCTGGTAAGTCTGACATCAAGCCCTCCTCGACTCCGTATTACAATTACTAACTGCGTCGCAGCATTCTCTTCACAACTTCCTGCATTCTGCTCCCAACACTGTTCTACAAGAACAAGAAGGCCGGCGGTCCCAAGTCGGTTGAGGTTTAAATGATCAGGCGAGTTGGAGGATTAATAACCGTCGACCTGCACAGACGATATAAAAAAAAGGAGCGACCAGTCAATAGCACGCAATCGCAATAGCATATAACAGCATTGGGAGGAGTTTTGGGATTTGTTTCTTGGTCGGTCATTACAGGGATTCTGGATTTTGGATTTTATTGCGCAGACATTGAATGTCTTTAATCTAATGAAAATAATGCTGTGGATCAGAAAAAATGCAGCCAAAATTGCGTGCTTTTTTGATGACTTACCGTGCTGGCTGCACGTCGTGCCAACCCTTTGACGCGAACATGCGGAGGAGGAAAGGAAAAAACAAAGAGAGACGGACGATTGGCGGTGGCCCAAGCTCCCTAAGCTTCATGACTCGATTGCCTGTGGCATCACGAGGGCGGTGAAATCGACACCAAATCGCTGCGGCTATCGTAGCCAAGGGCCCGTGAGGCCCAGCCCTCTGTCCCCCCGCCCACATTTGAAGTCATGTATATATACACCCTAGTTTCAACTCCCCTCTATTCCTCCCATTGGTGTCCTTCAATTGTATCCTCTGCACTCGTCATTTGCCCCCTTCCCCTCGTCAATTGCTAGAGCTATCGTCGTCGTCCCAAAATCCTCTACTGCATCCTTCGCTACCATTTACACAGGACACGCCGAGGTCACACTCCACAAACCAGCCTTCCACTGTAGCCGGCACCCCTTCTATAACATCTGCGGGGTCGCCTGCAGTCATGTCGTTAGCTGAGCGTTTGAGCGCTATGGAGGAGTACGAGTCGTGGAGTAGAGATCCGAGTCCCGCTGGCAGTCGGAGAAAGCTCAGCTTCAACCCTGTTGGGAGCTGGGTGCCACCCGCTGCGCACGAAGAGCCTGTGGGCGCCTTTGAGGTACCCCAGCCAAAGAGGTTATGTGAGTGTCTGGTGATACTCGCCACCATGTCGAGGTGCTGATGAAGGTGCAGTGCAGGTATTTTTCGCTGTGATTTACTGTCTGTTCGCTGCGGGAATCGTCTTCGGCTATGCCGCCATCAAGCCTGTCCTCATAAAAGAACAAGTTTATCGCAAATATTGTACGCAGGAAGAGTTAGATAGGGGCGTGCGGGTATGTTATGAGCAGGAGATACGGTTAGTAGCTTCATTGCGTTGGGATATATAGGGCGATGGCTGACAGTGATTTGTATAGGCTTAACTTCATGTTCACCGTCGCCGCCGTCTCCACTAACGTAGTTGCCCTCCCTGTCGGTACAATACTCGACTATTATGGACCACGTGTGTGTGGTATAATCGGCTCTTTCTTCATCACCATCGGCTGTCTGTTCTTCGCTTTCGCGTGGCAGCTCCCTATCGATGGTTACATCCCAGGTTACCTATTCCTAGCTTTAGGAGGCCCCTTTATATTCATATCTTCCTTCCAACTCAGCAACACTTTCCCTCAATACTCGGGATTGATTCTGGCTCTCCTCACTGGCGCATTCGATACTTCTAGTGCTATATTTCTCTTCTATAGATTGATCTATGAGGCCAGTGGCCGGACCTTTTGGCCCAAAAAGTTCTTTTTGGCCTATCTTGTCGTCCCGGCCTTCATCCTAATAGTCCAGCTTTTCGTTATGCCCTCAGCATCCTACAAAACCGTCGGAGAGCTCGTCACACAGGCGGAAGACGAAGCACTGGATCAGCACGAGTCTGACGATGATATAGACGACTCAGATATTCTCCGACAATTACGGGAGACACGCCGCGTCCGTCGTGAGAGCATCATCAGCGAAATAACGTCACTACTAGGTAGCAAAGACGCATCCGAGCAGACAAAAAAAGAAGAGAAGAAGAAGAACGCCTCAGGCGTCTGGGGCGCACTTCACGGGCGCACCGCACTCGAGCAGATCAAGAGCCCGTGGTTCATCCTAATCACGCTCTTTACCGTGGTGCAGATGACACGCATAAACTACTTTGTAGCGACGATTCGGCCGCAACATGAGTACCTGCTCGGCAGCTACAGCAAGGCGGTCCAGATCAACAACTTCTTCGACATCGCGCTGCCGCTCGGCGGCGTCATTTCGGTTCCCTTCATCGGCATGATCCTAGACAATACCAGCACGCCGTTTTGCTTAGCGTTGCTCGTTACCATCGCCACCACGATTGGCGTGCTGGGCGTGATACCGCAGACCTGGGCTGCGTACGCGAACGTGTGTCTGTTCGTCATCTACCGCCCGCTTTACTACACCACTGTCTCGTAAGCCCCACATTTTCATCCCCCCGTCCCTCCTATCCAAAAGCTAACCCCGCGCAGCGACTACGCCGCCAAAGTCTTCGGCTTCGCCACCTTCGGCAAAGTCTACGGCTTGATCATCTGCCTAGCCGGTCTGTTCAACTTCTGCCAGTCCGCCCTCGACGCCATGACGCACCGTCTCTTCGCCCACAACCCTATCCCCGTCAACCTGATTTTGCTTGGCTTGGCCTTCGTCATCGGCATCATCCTGGTTGGGTATGTCTGGCGCAAGAGCCGCAGCATTCATCGCGAGAATATCGAGGATGCGGCTGAGAGCGCTAGGGAAGTCCTTATGCCTGGAGCTATGCAGAATGGTGGGTATGGTTCTTTGCGGGCGGATCGTGGCCGTGAGGAGGTTGGAGGCGGGATGAGGGGAAGGGGGGACAGGAGGGGATGAGAGCTGGGGGATAGGTAAAAGAGGAGGGAGAATAGGGGATTTGGGGCTGAGAGGATGTGAGAATGCAGTAGGGGTATCAGAGTTTGCATTGTCTAGCGCTAGTCATTGCAGGCGTTCTCGGAGCTTGCATTGCGTGGACCTCTTGGATTGTTGCGCGCGCATGGTATACCTTTTCTTCGCAAAGCTTGCTTTGTTCCATTTTCTGCAGATCGAGATTGCATTTGGGCGGCTATTTGATTTTTATTTACGCGATTTTGCTGCGAGATATGATGGTTTGTCCGGGCGGGAGAAAAGCAGGTTGGTAAAAGCGGGCGCTGGTTGTATATAGGGTAATGCTGTATATACAAATATATATGTATACATCGAACTGATTTGCCATGTGCGGTCCGGGTGATCTAAAGTCAATCTACTCTCCAAACCCCTCTAGATCTACCACAACCTTCTAACCTCACATCGTCCACACCACTTACACCCCCCCACCTTCCCAAACTCCTCCCTCCCACATCTACACCCACACCTACAACTTTCCCATCTCCCTCCCCCCCTCCCACCCCT
>KV750491.1:752-15053 GCA_001692915.1 Glonium stellatum
CACAGCGCCAACAGCGTCCGCTCTGAGCGCCCGAACCGCACTGTCCACCTCGTCGCTCGCGACCTTCTGCCACATCTCGCGCGTGCGGTGGTCCGCCAGCGCGCCCGCGTCGCCCACCCTATCGTACAGCATGCGGCTGACGTCGCGATTGATATCCGTGTATTCGTCCTTCGTGACCTCCTGCTTCAGATACAGCGGCTTCAGCGCCGCTGACACCATCCGCTGTATCTCTGACTTCGTCGAGTACGACATGTTAGCGCGGTTTGGTGATGAGTCCTTCGAGCGTGGCGGGCTGGAGAGAGCACCAGGGGACTGATGAACGTATTTCCGGCGGCCGGGCCGTATTTCTTCCTCAGCTGGGGAGTACGGTGGGAAGTGCGATCCGGGAGAGTAGCCTGGCGATAGATTTGGTGATGCTTGCAGCTGAGGCGATATTGGACGATTAAGGCTTAAAGGTGGGGGTGTCATGCCGCGAGGAGTGGGATAGACTGGAGAACCGCCAGGTGATGAGTTGTTTGGAGAGCATGCACGGTCGATGATAACGCGTTTTGGTTCTGGAGCAACGATGTGATCTTCTGTCTGGGGAGTGATTTCTACCTCTTTCAAGAGCGACTGGAGGAAGCCTGGAACCGCAGTGTTGGGCTCCGTAGGGTTTCTCTGGCCACCCGCTGGCGATGCATTTCGTGGTTCTGGCAGTCGTGGTTCCGGTAGTCGAGCCGCCGTAGACGATTCTGCAATCACGTCTGTTGATGGTTCCGCTATGTCGTGAGCAACACGAGTCCTCGGTCGCTTCAACTTCCGCTCTGGCGCCCTGACGGACTCGGACTCGGCCGGTGACGACGTGGGCGATTTCCGCTTTCTACGATTGCTTGACGACGGGCTGCCTTCTAGCTGCTCCCTAGCCTTCTCGAAAGCATTCCAGGCCCGGAGCTCTTCCTGCGATTCTGGATCCGGTGGCGTTTTGGGGGCTGTATGATGATTGTGCGGCTCAAGCAAGGCGGAGGCTGTTTGTCGGAACCGATTTCCAGCACCATTTCTGGTCGCAACCTCGAGTCGCCTCTCCCACTCCTGGAACTCTCGTCGTTGTGCTTCAGTCCGTTGGGGTTGTGGCGCGTCATCGTCGAAGGGAAAGTCCAGATCAAGATGCAGCCTGTCCCACACTGTCTGCCAAACGCGTGCCCAAGCATTCGGTTGTCGTGGAGCGTTGCGCCTTCGGCCACGAGTAAAAGCCTGCGGGTTCCTGGGTTGATTGGAACGTCGACTGGCCTCTGCCAGGACCTGAGGATTCTCTAGGCAACTTTGACAATACCAAGGGCCTCTTGAAGGCATTAAATCTAGTCCTGCACAGAATACGTGGCACAATAAATTGCAGCCGGTGCATTCCATCAGAGTAGTTACGTCTCCGTATTCCTCGCAAACCATGCACGGATCATAACCTTCATCTTCAAGCAAGTCATCCTCATCCTCGACGACCATAGATGGATCGATTTCAGCAACCTGTTGCTTATCCTGGACAGCATATGAAGAAAGAACAGGCCCTGTTAATTGCATTGTTAGTTCCCGATTTCTTATCGTTCTAATCAAATGTGGGGGATCTACCTCCTATCCTAGCGCTCAGCTCTACCATGTTAAAGCTTGCCCGACATATCGGACAACTATTTGCCCTTTCTACCCAGGGCTTTAAACATTCATTGTGTAGATTGTGCCCACATGGTAGGAGATGCGCGATCGTCTCTTCATCATCGGTGGCGGTTTCGTGATTGTAAGAGGTTACAGCTTGAAGCTTGCTAGCAGCGTGGTTCGTACCAGCAGCAAGCGAATCGATCACGACCGATGAGTGGGAATTTGGAGAAGCATCAGCATCATTGCCAGTGAGGTCACCGAGGCAGACAATGCAGCTCTCGGCCATTGAAAAGGTGTATAAAAGAAAGGGAGGCGAATAGATTGGGAGTGTATTTGAGCATTCGTGTGGCGTATCCGGGTCGTGGAGGGAAGAGGAAAGGCAACTTAGTGGGGAAACGGCGCTTTATAGAGCCAAGATAAGCTAGCGCTAGTACGAAAGGGGACCAACCGCTTCAACCTAGACAGCGAGACGAACCGAGTACAAAATGCAGCAGAGGCTGCCTGAGTGGCTTAACCTTAAGGACAGGTACCCAGTCGCATGATGCAAAACAAAAGTTTCAGATAGACTTATTACAGCATGGGACGTAAAGCAACGACGAAAGTCCAGTCACGACTGACCTATCCACGTGTTCATCTGTTTCATTACAACTCGGTTGTCGGGTCTTTTTCTGCTCACGTATGCACTTAAAAGCGCCAAGTAGCTGCTTATTGGAAGCCTCGGGTCAGGTCCCACGGAGTCGATGGAATTGATCTTCCCAACGCAGCGAGGCTGAGCCGTAGACCGCAACAGAACAACGGACAATTTTATTCTTAATAATCTAGTGACCAAGTTGAACGCCTGATAAACAGGCACCAGGGCAGGAAGGCAGCAGCTCGACATCTCGATCCGAAGTCTTGCTATGTTATATGGTAAGGTGTGCAAACGTCTCAGATTCAATACTCATCATCGCATCACCATCCAAGTGCTCTTCAGAACCAAGTCATTTGCATTCGATCCGATTCGTGACAGAGCCAGACTCGATGGTAAATTGTTTTGAGGAGGTTCTATCGACAGATGTGTCGCCGCACGTCGTTTGAAGACCGGAACCCAAAAGGAAACACGAAACCCAGGCAATGCATTCATGTCGTACTGCAAAACTCCGCCTAAACCTCAGCAATTTCCCTCAACCGACGAATTGTGGACCTTGTAGCAGCCGCAGCCGGCGTTCTATGGAATTGTAAAGCATCAGCCTTCGATCCACCCTGCGGGTCTTGGGACATCTCCCGTCGCCTCCATTCAGTTTTTTGGACTTACGAGACAGTCCATGCACCTCCAGCAACAGTCTTCTTGCACGCCCGGCAAGACCAGATTCCGACAGAGTGGCGCTTGACAGTGACTTTTCCACAGAAAGTACTTGTGATGTAGAGTTAGTGAAGGCCTTCCTGTCAACGGCAGTGGCTATACCATGTGTATCGGGCGTGCTGTGTGATTTCCATCTTCTTCACCTGCTTTCGGAGAGATGCACCATAGCGAGTGCCGTACTTTCCGGTCACGCCGACCTCTGTAGAAGAGTTAGCAATTGCGGCACGTCCATCGGCATCAGACGAGGAGCGGGCAATTGGACAGCCGCGGCATCTGGGCAAAGGAATATAATGTAAGCGAGCAGGAGATACTCACTCTTTGTGCGCTTGGTCATTTTGGCAGCGGTGTATGAAAAGTCGTGGAGTTGGAGGGATGAGACGTCTCTGTCGCTGTCAAGTTGGTTGCGAAGATGGGTTACGATTTTCGCTTCTCGAATGTGGGCTTGGCATTGATAAATCTAGCCTAGCGCTAAATCGAATCAGCTCCACTACCAAGACGATAGAGCACCACAAGCCTCTGCTACGGACAGCTATTCAATTTGCTGCTCTGAGTGCTGATGCTCTCACATTTTTGCATTTTCGCGTCTGCTATTATGAATAGTCGCCGCCCAGATTCGTCTGTGGGCAGGATCAGCCCCCTACGTAGTGCACGCTCGCCCGCCTCTCAATCATTCCTCGGCATAATTCCATCTCAGGAGCGTGATTGCCTGCTACATCCGCGTAGCCCGCCACCTTTCAACTGACAACTTCTTCCAAAACCGCCCCCCATCTGCAAGATTTCATTACACAAAGGTACTGCTTCCACCTGAATACTATGGCCGATACAACACGTCCATACGAGCTTGTGCTCTTAGGCGCGAATGGATACACAGGAAAAATGACTGCAGAGCATATTGCCCAATATCTGCCAACTGACTTAAAATGGGCAATTGCGGGCCGCAGTTCAAAAAAACTTGCTGATGTTGCAGAGGAACTGAAGAAGCTGAATCCTGACCGCCTACCACCTTGTACGAGCGCTATTTCCTTTTGTATGAAGATGAAACTGACCTTTATAGCAATTGAAATATGTGAATTGAAGAAAGACGAACTCGATACGTTGGTTAAGAAGACCCGTATCGTCATCACAACAATTGGGCCATTCATGAAGTATGGCGAGCCAGTTGTCGAAGCATGTGCCAACAGCGGCACACACTACCTAGATTGGTAAGTAACTTTTTGATAGTCTCGGCGATGATACTAACGCAAACTACTCAGTACGGGAGAAGTGCCCTGGGTGAAAGACATGATTGAAAAATACGACGAGACTGCCAAAAAGAATGGAGCAATTGTACGTCTTGGAAATTTCTAATCTTCAATTTTTCTTTCTTTAAAATATCGTCCGATTTCACTTTCATTTCCACTATTATTTCATAAGCTGCTGAGAGAAGCATCTGCGCGAGGCGCTATTCGTTGAGTCGTCTCCTCCATACCATGCTAGTGGGCGAGCATCTCGAGCTATTTACAGCTTGGTATACAGGTATTGTTTATATTTCTCTGAACAGCAGTTCTTCATGCGAGCACAACTATGCTATCCAAAGTGAAATAGACGGCGCAGCGACGTACTTGATAGTCTCTTTTTCTTCTACCGTTTTACTCGTCGTATTAAATTTGCGTATCAGTTTTTTCGACCTCCTGCTTTTCACGCTATAACATTTCTGAAAAATGTTTCCTATGCACCCACCTCACTCGTTCTAATCGCGAACCAGATGATACCCCAATGCGGACTCGACTCCGTCCCTGCCGACCTCCTCGCCTACATTCTTTCGCGCCATATACGCAGCACCCTCTCCGCCCCAACGGCCTCCGTAATCGTATCCCTCCACGCCTTCAAATCCGGCATCTCAGGCGGCACCGCAAACACCATGCTCGACCTCTTCGACCACTACCCACTCTCCCACCTCGGCGCCTCCATGAAACCCTACGCCCTCTCCCCCGTCCAACCTATGGCCCCAACCCCACCTCCAAGCTCCGGCCTCCTCCACCGTCTCCTCGGCATCCGCTACGTGCCCGAACTCGGGACCCTAACCGACGGGCTCATGGCGAGCGTCGACACCTCAATCGCGCACCGCAGCTGGGGCCTCTACACGCAATCCCCCGACCCAGACGCGGCCTATGGTCCACGCTTCCGCTTCACCGAGTACATGCGCGCGAAGAACACCTTCACCGCCGCGCTAATCCACTACGCCTTCCTCCTCGGCTTCTCGCTGCTCTTGCTGCCGCCCACCCGCGCCCTGCTCTCTCCGCTCCTGCGCCGCCGTTTGCCGCTCCCTGGCGCCGGGCCCGCGAAAGACGCTATCAAGAAGGAGTTCCTGAATTATCGTGCTGTCGGGGTGGCGGATACGCAGCGTGGCGAGCGCGCGCTGGCAAGGTTGGAGTTCGGTGGTGGCGCGTATATGCTTACGGGCGTGACGCTCGCGGAGGCTGCGATGGTGATGTTGAGGGGCGATTTAGGGGCTACAGAGGCGGGGAGGAGGGGCGGGGGGTTGTTGACGCCGGCGACGCTGGGGGATCAGTTTGTGGAGAGGCTGAAGAAGGTAGGGGTGAAGATTGAGGTGCGCATGGGTGAGTAATGGGGGAGGTTGTGCGAGGTCTTGAGAGGATAGAGGGCGGTTGAGGAGGGGGTTGAGATTGCCTGCGGAATGTCTCTGAACGACTGCTTTCACTCATAGGTCGTTAGCGTCCCTTGCCCTACGTGGGTTTTGATGAAATATATTTAATTGCATAGCAATTTTAATGACTCTCTACCACTAGGTCAAATTCATAAATGGGTGCGAGAGTGGCTGTCCTGTCTTGGCATTTCAAAATATATCTAGTGCCTTTTCTGCTAAGAGACCGAATGGATTAGGATTATTACTTTGTCAGATGGAAAATAAGGACGGCACTAGTCAAGTTTAAGATTTTTACCAAGGTAACATGTCGGACTTTCATCATGATTGCCAGAGCTAATAACATCTTGTCAGCATTTATCGCCACGCAGCGTGCCCGGATATGCATTTGAGAAATTATGAAATAAACCAGCAAACGTACAAGTGACATAAACACTGACTTTTATTTGCATCATGCAAAAGCAATTCTTCTTTTTCCAAAAGCTGCCTTCTAAACTCTTAAACAATTTAATTATGACGGAACGAATACACGAAAGCCCATTCTATCGAATACTCAGAGGATCTCAGCTGACTTCACCAGATCCACACTAACTACCATGTTTACACTACTAAAAACATAATTTTTTCAGCTCCGTCCCTTCTCGCTTACTACTTTCTCCATTACCAACACGGTCGTCATCATTACTTCGAGATGATACTTAAACCGTCTACGTAATGCAAGGTAAGACATCAGCAGCACCCAGCCACTCGGCTTGGCCATCCAAAACTTCCTTTCGACATAGATAAAGTTCATCCAGCCATGCGGGGACAAATGTGCCGGGGCCTTTCACATCTATACGTACAGCAGCGCGCTGTGCCGCGATTTCAAAAAGAAGAATTCCCGCCAAAGCAGCCAGAAGCTTATCTTCCGGGTGGGCAGCCACGAAAGCAGCGATAGTGGTGCCGAGAGTACATCCACTACCGGTGATCATGCCGAGGTACGGGTGCCCGTTACGGATCGTATAGGTACGAGTGCCGTCGCTCAGGAAGTCAATCTTACCCGTCATGAGCACGACGTTGCGTTCCCGAGAGGCCAGCTCAGCAACAATCTTAGACCTCTCGTGTACGGTCTTGTTACTGGGCCCGCTGTCAACTCCGCGCTGCTTGGTATCGCCCGCGCCCAAGACAGTTAGTATTTCATTTTCGTTGCCCTTGATCAAATCAAAATATCCGGCCGCCATGAGAGTTTTCAAGGCAGTGCGGCGTGGGGTGGTTGCCCCTGCTCCCACAGGATCCAGAACAACAGGACGGCCTTCGTGGTTGTAGGCACGGAGGGCTGTAACATATGGTTGGATACCTACAGCTGTTGATGTACCCATGTTGATGACGAGGCCTGCACCCGTCCTAGCTAGCTCCGCTGCCTCGTCGCCGCTGGTCGACATAATTGGACTTGCACCTCTGAAAATGAAAATTAATAAGTATTCATACTGAGAGACCAGAGCGCCATAACAGCCCAAAGGCGACAAACGATACCCTTCAACTCACATTGATAAAGCTACGTTCGCAGCTATATTCTGCACCACAAGGTTTGTCATATTATGACACAGAGGGTTTAGTTTGCTAACTTTCTTTATGATCATTGGGACGGATTCTAAAAGCTGCTTAATATGGATAGGCTTCGCCCATTCGGGAGGAATAAGGGGCGCTGCGAAACTTGCAAATGGTGGAGGATCGTTAGTCAGGTTAAAGAGACGGTCTGCAGCCCTCCGCGGGTCATCGGCACCCATAATGGCGCTGACAATTGCAACTCCATCCAGCTTTTTCGGAGGGTTTTGACCCATTAAAGGAGCATAGGATTGATAGATCACAGTTTGGACGTTAGAAGCATTGATGCCACCAATGCAGACAGTACTGATATTCTGGCATTCTTTAAGCTGATGGTTGCCCAAGAACTGCAAAATGGTTCGTAGGCCGGGCACACCAATTATAGACTTAGTATCTTTCTTGCTAGGTTATAGTGAGCCTGGGGATGAAATGGAAGCATAGAGTGGACGTACGTAGGCGTTGCATATATAGTCCCAATACCTAAATAATCGGCACCAGCCCTAGCGGCCACAAGGGCTTGTTGAGTCGAAGATACAGTAACTCCGATTATCTTATCATTTCCCAGGAGTTGTCGAGCAGTCTGTACATCTGATTTTGGCTATGAGTGGCTAATGTTTTGTTTTAGATCAAGGCATTCATACCCATATCATCCTGCCCAATATGAACGCCTGCGCACCCAACAGCCAGAGCGACATCGACGCGATCATTGATCAGCAGCCGGGCCCCCTGCTCTTCGCATATCAGGTGCAGCCTCTTGGCAGTTGCAATGAGGGTGGCGGTATCGCTGGTTTTGTCCCGATACTGCACCACGGTTACGCCTGAAGCTAGGTGTCAGTTGGGAGTCAAGACATCATGCTTGATGACTTTCCTCCTAGCAAGGCTTCCTTAACAACGTGACAAAGATCGCGGCCATGCAAGATGGCGTCAGTGGAGTCGGTAACGAGGTAGAGGCGATAATCGACATGGAGCTTCATGTTCTGGAGGGCTTGAAAGAAGTCGTGTTCTGCCGTGAATGGGGTTGGTAACATGGTGACGAGCAAAGATTTGAACGGCCTATGAGAGAGTACCGACGGCGTCTGGGCATTAGCAGCCAGTTAGTCATTGGGCTCGTCTGGGGTGAGAAGAACAAGCAGCGGACGGGCGGGCAGCATCGAGATCGAGAGATCCAATTTTTTCTTTATGGGCTCTATCAAATTTTGTTTGTCCACGAACCACAGGCCGCAAATTGGGAAGGTGCGGTGCGATGCGGTGCGATGCGGTGCAGAGAGTGCAGTGCGGTACAGTACGGTGCGGTGCGCGCAGTGAGTGCATCCCCCGCGGACAAGCAAAGACAGCCAGGCAGGGCGCGCACAAGCATCCCCGGGAGCTGGGCAACATTTTAGATGAAGAGCTGCCGCAGCCTTGCCCTCAGACTGCGGCGAATACGGTTCTAGAAAAGCGAGGCGGGCTTAGAATAGCAGAGGGCGCAGCAATTCCCGCAGTCGTTCAACACGGGCGGCGGACAGGACCTGTGATTGCTGCGTTAGCGGCGGGAAAGCGCGGTTCGTCTACCTTTCTCGCTTTCTCGCTTTCGACTTTAAAGCCGTCACGGCCGTCCGTCCTGCTGAAAACTTCTTCCTCTTGCCTCCATCACCACCACTCTTCTCACCCACTGCGGCTCACAACTGCATCGCACAAATCCTTCCAGCTTGCTGCTCAAACTCTCAACTCTCAAACCTGCACTTCACAACCCTTTCAGCTTCCCACAAATAAGAGCCGTGTCCCCGCGACCTGCTCGAATCCGCCACCCCAAACTCAACACCTAACAACCACACAACCATCAGCAAGTCATCGAACATTTGCTGTATATGTATTCGCGCCAAAGTCACGCTTTCCGACACGACCCGCCGCCCAAGCTGCAAACATTTCGCAGAACGCGGAAACCGTGCAGTAATTACCACTGCACCAACGGCTAGCCCATCTGCCTAATCCAGGATTCTGCACACAGTTCTGCAGCGAAAATTGAAGACATCGCCTTTACTGCATGTCTTTGTCGGCCCACTTCAGCTTTCTACCTCTCTTTAACCAACTCCGACTGCTTTTCTCGCGTTAAATCCGTAGTATAACACCCTACCGTAACCATGGCTACCGTCAATATCCGCCGGGATGTCACCGACCCTTTCTATCGCTACAAAATGGAACGCCTCCAGTCCAAGATTGAAGGCAAGGGCAACGGTATCAAGACTGTCATTGTCAACTTGAGCAGCGTGGCCCAGTCGCTGGCTCGTCCCCCTGCCTGTAAGCAGCCCCGCCCATGAATTGAAAAATCTTCGCCGCTAACACTCTATCCTAGACGTCATCAAGTACTTTGGTTTCGAGCTTGGTGCTCAAACCAACACCAATCCTAACGATGATCGTTGGATTATCAACGGCGCCCACGACGCTGGCAAATTGCAAGACTATCTGGATGGCTTCATCAGCAAGTTCGTTCTCTGCAAGAAGTGCAAGAACCCTGAAACCGACGTCCACATCAAAGATGGTCGTATCTTGCTTGACTGCAAAGCGTGCGGTCAACGTTCTGATGTTGACCTTCGCTTGAAGCTCAGCTCCTTCATCCTCAAAAACCAGCCCAAGAAGGGGAAGAAGGACAAGTCAACCAAGAAGGCTGAACGCCGAGCCAAAAAGGAGGCTGGAATTACTGATGGCGACGAAGATTCCCGCAACGGTGGTAGCCCTGGTGACAGCAATTCTGATAACGCGGAAGAAAACGGCGAGGTTGAGCTCGAGGCTGGAAGTGACGATGAGCTTACCCGTCGTATTAATGCTGAGGCCAGCAATATCAACGAGGTTGAAGATGCTAAGGAGGTCGAATGGTCTGTTGACGTCTCCGAAGAGGCCGTCAAAGCTCGGGCCAAGGAGCTTCCCGATGATCTCAAACGTGCACTCGTTGTCGGCGACGACGATGAAGAAGGCACCAATGGGGAAGGCAATGCCTATGACCAATTCGGCAAATGGATCTTGGACACGGCCGCAGAGAAGGGCGGTGTCAGCAAACTTGATGATGTCGACATTTATCTCAAGGCAAAGGAGCTTGGCATTGAGACCAAGCACAAAACTCTCACAGTCCTTGCCCAAACCATTTTTGACGACAACATCGTGAAGCAGATTGACGCTCGTAGCGGTATGCTTAAGAAGGTATGTGGTTCCTGCAAATTCTTTGATGATTTAATCTAACGTAACGGCAGATGATTACCTCTGAACGCCATGAGAAAGCCTTCCTTGGTGGAACTGAACGTTTTGTTGGCAAGGAGAAGCCAAAACTTATTCCTCAAGTCTCGTCTATCTTGATGAAGTACTACGATAACGAGCTTATCTCTGAGGAAGTTCTTACTGGCTGGGGTTCCAAAGCCAGCAAGAAGTATGTTGACCTTTCGACCAGCAAGTCTGTTCGCAAGTCTGCTGAGAAGTTTATGGAATGGCTTGCCAATGCTGAGAGCGATGAATCTGATGATGATTGATTGTCGTCTCATCAGCCCTACTTACCCAAAATAGTTCGGACTGGAGCTTATGTTTAGATGGTTTGAGACGTTTGTCTTTTCCATCGGAATGAGCTTCTTGGACGGGTACATTAGGCTGATACCTGAGCTACGACTACTGCTTCTTTATTGTTGCTGCTAGTGTATTGCGTTGCGGCTTCTGAAACTTCGTTGTTCTTGCTTATGCGTGTGGATTACTCACTTACTCTACTCCTGTATTCGATGCTTCAGTAATAAAGTATACTTCTACTCTCAGTTTAGTTCAAATAAAAGCCTTTGCCTCTTTACATACAGGTTTACGTAGACTATGGTGCTCGCTGTGTGGCTTGATGCACAATAACGCTGGCGTTATGTGCACTATTCCCACTTTAGTAAGGTGAGGCTTAGCTACATATACACGCCCTCTATATCACGACCCTCAATTTCAGCCTCGTCACTTTACATATCAAAAATCAAAGTATAAGATCTGGATTAACCCAGGATGGTAGGGTTTTCTGATGATCAGCCCTATCCATCTATCTGTAAGGCCATTACATCGTCATGGATACACTTCTCCAACCAGTTGGAGAAGACGAAATATTATCTCTCACCCACGCCAACCCCTCAGAGTCTTCTGGTCCAGATGACTTGCTGAATTGGAAATACTACGGTGCTACCCTCCCTCCTACCCTCAATACCCCTGGGCTTATCTCGCCTGACGTTCAGATTGACACTTCGTTATTCGACGGCTTGTTCATGACTGGCAATGAAGTTGAGGGCGGCATTTGCAGCAGTAACCATTTCTCGGAACCTGATGGCAACTCAAAGCCAGATTCATGCTTTCCTCAACTCATTTCGCACGATATTCAAAATGATTTCTCGATGTTTGGAGCCTCCATCGAGACTAGCAACAAATTTAGTATAGATATTTCCAACCATGTTGACCTCAATCTCTTCTTCGATCCAGGCGAGTTTTTGGGTTACCCTGCTCCGGAGCCATCTCATCAGCTGTCTTCACCACCCTCAGAGACTGTTTCAAGAGAGCCACTTTCATCAACTCACGTCTCAGGGCCCATGCTAGACACGCTACAAAATCTTCTCGAGGGACTATCAGGCGGACTATGGGTTCATTTTTTCATTCAATAATACTGAAAAAGAAGTTTAGTTCATCACGAATTCCTTCAGAGGCCCGTCTCGTCCTAGAAGAACACTTCAAATCATGTCCATACCCTTCTGCTGAGGACATCGCCAAGTTGGCGGAACGCACCTCTTTGAAATCGACTACTGTCAAAAAATTGGTTCAATAACACCAGGACTCGAACAAATCTTAATGGTATGTGAAGTTGTTAAGCTAGTTATTAATTAAATGTTCTAAAAAATTAGTATCCCTGGTCGGAAAGACGAACGTACTAAACCACGATCAGGCTTGCCATCCACGACTAGTTCAGCTCAAACGTCCAACGGAAATCCTCGTGCACCATCTATCGTAACCATTGCCTCTTCCAAAGCGTCCAAATCTTCGAACAAATTCTCAATAGAAAGATATTTAGCAGCTGCTGTTGAGGACGAACCAGCTTCAGCACTTGCAATTTCCAACGCAGCAACCTCACAAATTCTCACCGTCGACCTATTGATCCTTCAAGACAATTCGCATGATTTAGACAAACAGTGGAACCCTGACTTCGGCGAGAAAGTTGGGTTCGAAGCTACTTCGGACATCTATAGCAGAAGCAATGCCAGCTCCGCCAGATCGTCCGTCTCCCGAGCGTCTCGTTGCAGTTATGCATCCTCTCTGGGCCGTCCGCGCCGGCGTGGCAGACGGCGATATGGGAATTTTGCCTTCGATTCCCTAAAAGAAGATAATAAACGGCTCAAAGAACATGATAAGCAGCTCAATACGGCGAAGAAGTCCACTGTAAAAAAGGATGAAACGACGTTCTTCTGCACATTTTGCGGAAAGGTGTGTGCGTCAAGATATGAGTGGAAACGACATGAAGAGTCTGTCCATGTGTTTTAAGATGTGTATGTTTGTGGCGGTACAATTGGCTTTGATTGTTCCGAATGCCCCTTCTACTCAACAAGTGAGCCTTCTGCGGACCACTCGTGTCCTCACTCTTACTTCGAATGTTCCCAAAAGCCTATTGAGGAGCGAACTTTTACTCGTAAAGACCACCTAAAACAGCATATTCTACGTGTGCATCTAAAGCAGCGTCCTCTATTTGTGCACCAGAAGTGGGACAGTAACGTTATTGAAGGCCTTGACAATTTGTTAGACGGGTGGCACCAAGTTTCATTGCTAGACCCAGGTGACCCTGAATTGCATTGTGGCTTCTGCGGGATGTGGTTTGACGAGTGGAAAACTCAGGTAAATCATGTTGAGGACCACTTTAAAGAAGATTTGGATCTCTCTTGTTGGTGGCCAGAGCGAAAATATATAAGGTGCGTATGAGGACCATCATGACTAGCCATTTTGTGAAAGATCACTCGCATATAATGCCCATTTCTCTGACTGTATCACTGAGAACTTTTGACTAACATTGAGAGGTCAGATTTATTAGGCTATTTGTTGGCGCCGGGAATAATTGTAAGCTGTCAGCCAGCTCTCAGAAGTTACTTATGGCATGTTGTAGACCTAAGGCATATTGAACACTTGAAAGCATCGAGTAGTGGTCTAGTTGTATGAAGCCAATCTAGCGTTTGTAACTAGAGTCGAGTTACATTAGTTATGGATCTGCTGTTTAAATGGTGGCGTGGCGTGGATTTTGAAGTTTCGGGGCTCCAGGAGCGTCATATCCTGTCTAGGTATACATGCGAGATAAGATAAGGAAATATCTATCAAGTAAACACGCATGGTATCTATAGAAGAAGCGGTAGGCAAGTATAGGAGTAGTAGGCACGTACTTACTCTCTGCATGTGCCCCCCTTACTTACTTAGCAGTGTATAGTAAGTACTAATACTAAATAAAAATTATACTAGCCAGCCGCCGCGCTCCTAGTCTCAAATTGTATTTTTAGTAGGTGCAGTAGATTTAAAGATCAATCCGCTCCAATCCAGTAAGATGAGATCACTGCTATCGAGCGGTGTCTATAGAACCCTACGGGCGCACGATTGGCCATTTTACACCTAAATTTTAATATATTTTAGGGGTTGTTTTATTTTTGTTTTAGGGTGATATTTTAGGGTATTATAAAGTGTTTTATTTTAAGACTTTTATCGTAATTTGCGGAGATAAGTTGACGTATTTTATATGTATTATACTTTAAGCTACTAAAGTTTAACTTACCTTTATTATTATACCTACTTTAATACTTTGGCTCTGCCTTTGTTCTTGCTCGTGCCTCTGCTCGTGCCCGTGCCTCTGTGCCTCCCTGCCCCTACCTCTACCACTGCCTCTGCCTCTGCCTCTGCCTCTGTCTCTGTCTCTGCCCCTGCCTCTTTCTATATATCTCCCTGCCTCTGTCTTCTGATCTCTGCTTTAGTTCTGGCTTTTTTTAAGTAGCACGTTAGTATGTATAAATATAAGAGAAAGGGGTTAGAAAGAGAGACAGAGAGAGGTAAAGGTAGAGGCAGAGGCAGTATAGCAGTGTTCGCAATGATAATTTTATCCATTGCT
>KV750491.1:15245-27501 GCA_001692915.1 Glonium stellatum
GAAGGACAATTACCTAGCAACGTATAAGGCTTATGCCAATAAATATCGAGCAATCGGAGTGCTTAAAGTCGTGGGTAAAAGAAGAGGTTGTAGAAGACTGGAGGAGGGAGCTACTGGTGAATATTAGGAGGGGGAGGGGAGGTAGAGGACTCTGTAGAGACTTTAACTACTGTAATTTAGTACAACACCATGCCAAGACTGGTGATCTATAATATCGCAATTATTCATTCATATCGCGATAAATCGGCTCTCCTGTGAATACGATACGATAAGTGGTCAATTTATTCATTCATTCATTACTGCGAACACTGCAGTATAGGTAAGAGATAGTAAAAGTTAATAAGAAAATGGTGGTAATATTAAAGTAACTATTAAATTTTTTAGTAAAATTTATAGAAAAGATATGCCTTGCTTAATGCGCGGGGTACTAAATTAAAAAACTTACTTATTTTATAATATTTTACGATAATTATCTCTTTAAAGATAAAAATATAACTCTCTAAAATTAGGGAAAATATTTTATATTATAATGTATCAGTTAAATTGTCTTATTGTAGTATAAAATAATTAAATTAAGGTGATATTTATACTATAAAGAGCAGATGTTGGTACTGTAGGGGAACTGCTGTAGCCTTTTTCAGAATATGGTCTAAGAAATATGAGTAAAAATCGCAGGGTAGTAGAAAAGGGTATTATTAATTTAGTTCAATTAAAAGCTTTTGCCTCTTTACACAGTAGTTTATATGCATCGTGATGCTCATTGTCTGGTTGAACGATCTATGGGCTGTAGCTCATTAGGAAAGGCGGGGCTTGGCTGCATGTACAGCTGAACGCGCCCTCAATATCACAACGCCCAGCACAGCCTCATCGCCTTACATATCAGGATATTGCTTTAAAGGCTAGGGCAGCTCTGAAATACTGCTTCACCTGACCATCACATATACTCGTCTGTCTTTAAATCCATTGCACAACAATGGACACTCTTCAGCGGCCAGCTGTACAAAATCAAAAGCAGGCCTCTTTTCTATGCAGCCCTTCTGAGCTTTACAGTGTAGAGGAGCTACCGGAACGGAAGCATCCTAATACTGATTTCAGCTCTAATTTGGAATTATCCGAGTTCAGCTACTCTGGGAACTACAATATACTTCGAGCGGCCGACAACTCATGCATGACGTCTGTCAATGGACCTAAAGCTAGTCTCCATAATTATGTCGACTTCAACCTAGCTGAAAGCTATGTGGACAATACGGAAAAGGTACGGGAGGTTTCTGAGCCACAGTTTATGTCGCTGTCTCTAGACCCGGCACCCACTATACCTGCGAACTCTAGTCCCTTCGAATTTTTGCAGACTGATGCTCGTATGCATCATCTGGACTTAGCCGACAGTACAGAATTGGATGATTCATGGATTGGTCAATATCTGAACGATCCAGTTCCGGAGCTAAGCAATCAATTGTTTTCAATGCCTTCGGCAACTATCCCAAGTGAGCAATCGCCGCTAAACCACTCATCCAGGCCAAATGGCAGAAGCTCTACGAGAATTCCTTCACGCATCATCAAGCAGACCGTGAGCTCTATTTTCCAATCAATAACGCCTAAGAAAAAATCTTCCTTATACCGAATTTCTCCAGAGGCACGCGTTATTCTAGAAGAACAATTTCAGTCATCGCCGTACCCTTGTGTTGAAGATGTCGCCCAACTAGCTCAACTCACTTCTCTCAAACCTAGTACAATCAAAAATTGGTTCAACAATACAAGGGCTCGAAAGAGCTTTCATGGTACGTTTGTAGATAATTTATTTAGCACCTATCTAGCAGAACGTCCAGGAGGACAAAGCCGCTAACTAGAAAGGCCAATGTGCTACAACAGAAGCGGGTTTGCTACGCGCTGCCGACCTGTCACAGGGGAACGGCAAGGGCCCTGACGCATCGTCTATCATAAGTGTTGCCTCTGTTGCTTCATCGAAGGTATCTAAATCTTCGAGTAACTTCTCAATAAAGAGATATTTAGAGGTGTCTATCGACGATGAACCCGTCGCAAAATCGGCAATTTCAAATGCAGCAAACCAAGGGGAGTCCAATACCGACGAATGGAGTTCAAAGTACCTTTGGCGGATTCAGGCTAGCAGACAAATTATTGATCCTGATATGGAGGAAGATCTAGCAGACGCCACTTCCGATATCCATCCTAGAAGCATTATTAGCTCCATTGAATCTTCCACTCCCGCATCATCCTGTGCTAGTTTCATGTCGTCTTCAGGTAGGGCCCGGAGGCGTGGACGAAGGCGATATATTAAAGACGAATATGCCTTCTCAAGCAACGTAAACAGGCACCTTGGCTTTAAAAGGACAAGACCTTTCAAAATTGAACGGTCAACTTTCTTCTGCACGTTCTGTGAGAAGCCGTTTTCGAAAAAGTATGAATGGAGACGCCACGAAGAGTCAGTACATATGCCGGCAAGGGTTTGGGTCTGCCTTGCGAAAACCGACGTCTTCTACCTGAAATGCCCGTTTTGCCCAGAGACGTTACCTTCTGCGGAACACATGTCCACTCATTGTTATCTCGAATGCCTTGAAAAGCCAATAGAGGAGCGATCATTCAACCGTAAGGACCACTTAAAACAACATATCCAACGTGTGCATCAGAAGAGAGGTAACGGAAACCTCGAGGACATTCGGGATATACTGAATGAGTGGGGTCAGCAGACTGTGCACCTGAAGCCTAATCATCCCGCATTGTATTGTGGTTTCTGTCAGTTACGATTTGAAAACTGGGAAAGTCGTGTTAAGCATGTCGCGCAACACTTCGCTAAAGGGCTGGACCTCTCTAGCTGGTGGCCAGTGCCAGCTGTAGATGGCGAGGACAGATGTTGGCAAAGCTAAGTAGGCGGTTATTAAGCTGGAGCTGTGAAATTGCACGAGACAAAGGAGCTTCAAATAAAGCTAATACTTTCAATAACTTAGCTGAGGGTTATTGCATTATTCGATTCCATTTAGGCCCCAATCTTTAGTCAATTTAGTACGTGCACAGACTTTTACGTTATCTACCAGTAAAGGCAGCATACGAGTCCGAGTTCTCGCCCAGTTAAAAAACAAAAATGCCATGTGGCGAACCACGCCAACCTAGGAATCTAGAAGCGGAGCGCCCCGCAATCAAGCCGTTTTTCGACAAAGCGTTGCCGCGATCAACTACCAAGCTTCTGCACCTTCCAACGAGAGCGCAGCAGGGACTCACCTGCCAAGCCAACATGACTTTTGGCCCGAAGTCCTTATTTCTGTGCATGGCACTACAAAATGGGGCGTCCGTCCCCCTCCCTTGTTTCTCTTCCTTCATTGCGGCTGTATCAGTCCAGTGACACAGTGAGCGACTTCTGGAGTTTTGCGTTCGCTTTGACTTTGAAAAGCTCCAACCTTAACTTAGCGCGCCGACATACTTTGGTGGGACGCGCCGCGGACCGGGACGTCATAGAAATTCAAGCCAATCCAAACTCCCGTGCTTCAATTGTGCGACCAAGGCAACACGAACATCAGTCACCAATACCACAATGGCCTCCGGATCGCATAACGGTGTCTTGGACAAAGGCGCAGATATTGGGCCTATAGAACAGGCCGATATAACTCAGGCCAGACCAAAGGGCTCATCGGCGTCGGATAGTAGCTCTGGAAATGGGCTTGTAGGACAGGCGCACGGCGTGCCTGAATTGATTGGCGAGAATGGAGAAGGTAATGCAGCTACAACAGAGAAACGGAGCAAGAGACGTTGGTTCAATTATCTGAAGACGAAAGACTTTTGGATTGTATTACTACTTGGGTATGTTCTCCACCTAACCGCTTCCGCGGAGACGGTTAAAGGTTACACAACTATAAGAAATGGAGAATTCGTAATTGGGGTTCAGAGGCTGACAGTATCTATGTGTTGAACAGGCAGGTCCTATCCGTGTGCATTACGAGCACAAATACCTTCTCATCACTCCTTTCTATGAAAGGGACTAGTATTCCGGCTTTTCAGACCTTCTTCAATTATGTTCTTCTTAATATTGTCTACACAAGCATCACGATGTACCGCTACGGATTCAAGAAATGGGGGAAGTTGTTGTTGAAAGATGGATGGAGGTATTTCATCCTTGCTTTTATGGATGTTGAAGGGAATTATTTCGTTGTGTTAGCGTATCGCTATGTAAGCTCATCCTTCCATCTAAACTCCTTATTTTTCACCAAATCTTCTTTTCTTAATCGTTAAAAACTCCACATACCAGAAAACTAACTCGTCCCAGACCACCATCCTCTCCGCCCAACTGATCAACTTCTGGGCCATCGTCGTGGTAGTAGTGATCTCGCTCATCTTCCTCCACGTGCGCTACCATCTCACGCAATACGCCGGGATTCTCCTCTGCATCGGTGGCATGGGCATCCTCCTCGCCTCGGACCACATCACCGGCCAGAACAACTACCCAGCCTCGAACCAGCTAAAGGGTGACCTGTTCGCGCTCCTCGGCGCCAGCTTCTACGGCCTCAGCAACTGCTTCGAAGAATTCCTCGTCTCCAAGCGACCCATGTACGAGGTGATCGGGCAGCTGGCCTTCTGGGGTATGCTGATCAACGGGACGCAAGCGGGCATCTTCGACCGCGCGTCCTTCCACAGCGCGACGTGGGACGGCCAGGTCATCGGCTACATCGTCGGCTACACGCTCGTCCTCTTCATCTTCTACTCGCTCGCCCCGCTGCTGTTCCGCCTGTCGTCTGCTGCTTTCTTCAACATCTCCCTGCTGACGGGCAATTTCTGGGGCGTGGCGATTGGCGTTAAGGTCTTTGGGCTGCACATTCACTGGATGTACCCTATTGCGTTCGTGCTGATTATTATCGGCCATGTGTTTTATTTCATGACGGAGAGTATGCTGGGTGAGGCGGAGAAGCCATGGTTGGGCGAGGGGCAACAGAAGGGGATTAGCGGGATCGGGACTGCTCGACGGAAGGTCGAGAACTCGAATGTGATTGTTTGAGTATGAAAAATTTGTCAGTGGATTGGGCGTTTCTACTGGCCCTGATGCGTCGTCGAGGAGGATAGAGCGCTTAGAAATGTGCGGCTCTACTCGGATTGTTGGCCTATGCGTCCTTAATCCTACGTTTCAACCGCGCTCATTTATATTAAAAGCAATAGCCGTACAGTCGTTTTTGCGATGTCTCGGCAGTAGTCACGTTTCAAATGATATTATTCAATCCTCGTTATTATTTCAACTTGAGAACTAGGTATTCTCTCAAACTACTCCGAAGCCCTATACTCCTATCAAGCAATTATCTCCCTGAATTCCTACCCTTTATATAGCACTCCACCCCCGCTGCCTTCAGTCTTCATCCCCTCCATCTTCGGCATATCGTACGTCCCATCCGGATCCTTCCCCTCAGCCAAAATATATTCCCTCGCCTTCTGCATGCGGTGCTTAACCTCCGCCAGCGTACTCACCAGCTTAACCCGCACCTCCTCATTAACCTTTGCCCCGCCCCTGAGCGCATACTCCATAACATGAAACCTGCTAACATGATTCAACAGCATCATATCAAACGGCGTCGTCGTCGACCCCTCCTCCCGATACCCCTCCACCGTAATCCGCGCAGCCTGCGGCCTGCCAAACAGCAACCCCTTCAACTCAGCCGCATAGCCATGATAATTAAAATGCACCGCGCGGTCCGGCGTAACCAGCGCGTCGAAATCATCACCAGTCAGCGCGTGCGGGTGCGCGCCCTCGGTGTCCAGCACCATGAGGTCGGTGACGTTGACGACGCGGACGCGCAGGGCGGGGACGAGCGCGCGCAGCAGCTCGGCGGCCTTGACGACCTCGAAGGTCAGCTCGGCGCCGATGCCGACGAGCACGACGTCCGGGTTCGACGTGCCGTGGGCTGGGCTGCTGGCGAAGTCCCAGACCGAGGCGCCGGCGCGGCAGTGGGATTCGGCTTCTTTGGGGGAGAGGAAGACCGGGGTGGGCTGTTTGGAGCCGACCATTAGATTGACGTAGTTTTTGGAGCGGAGGCAGTGCGCGAGGGTAGAGAGGAAGCAGTTCGCGTCTGGTGGGAAGTAGACGCGGGCGGTGGAGGGTTTGAGGTTGAGGACTGCGCCGATGAAGGATGGGTTCTGGTGCGAGAAGCCGTTGTGCTCTTGACGTGTCCAGGTGCTGGTTTCAAGGTAGTTTATCGAGCCGATTGGGCGTCGCCACGAGACTTCTTGTGCCTAGGTGAGCTTTCAGTGGGTGCTATGAGGGCGATTGAGGGTTAGATAGGGGAAGAGGAATTTTACCATTTTGCCGAATTTGGCATACTGCACCATCATGGTGTGTACGATACCTAGAAAACTTTCATAGGAGGGGAAGAGGGCAACACGGCCTGTGAGCGTGTAGCCTTGCATAAACCCTTGACAGCAGTGCTCGGAGAGGATTTCAATCACTCGACCACCTTGAGCATTAGAGAATTCATCCCATTGGAAGTTGCGGCCTGTATGATCAAAGACGGCGTTGAGCTTATTGCTGACTAGTTCGTCTGGAGAGAAGATTCTCAAACTGTGGGGATTCTCTTGGAAAGCTTTGTCCATGAGAGAGCCACAGGACTGCATGCAGCTTGCCTCGACCCCCTTTTCAACGCTAAATTGCGTCCAGTCTGGAACGTTGAGGCCGACGTAAGGGTCGTATGTCTCCTTAACTTGACCCATCTTCTTATTGTCATTTTTAGGAATGATGTCAAGAATACGCTTGATTGGAGATCCATCTTTATCGAAGAGTTCCTTTGGCCCGTAGCTCTCTAACCATGATTGAAGGTCTTTGAGTTGTTGAGGATCACTTTTAACCTTCATTAATGGAACTTGATGTGAGTGGAAAGATCCTTCAATGAATTCTCCATCAACTCTCTTGGGGCCACTCCAGCCCTTGGGAGTCCTCATAATGATAACTGGCCATCTGGGTTTCATGATAGGTTTACCGGATCGCGCGGCCTTCTGGATCCTTCTGATTTCTCCGAGGGCCCATTCGAGCGAATTTCCCAGATCACAGTCAATATCGTTGAGATCTTCTACAAAGCGTGACTGATAGCCGTAGCCCGTAAAAAGCGCCGCAAGCTCCTTGTCGTCCATGCAGCCGTAAATTGTCCGTTCACTGATCTTAAAGCCGTTGACATGCACAATTGGAATAACCGCACCTGATTCTTTCGGGTCAATGTATTTGTAACCGTGCCATGCAGTAGCAGTGGGCCCAGTCTCTGCCTCGCCGTCTCCTATAACACATGTCACGATGAGATCCGGCTTGTCCATGACAGCGCCGAAGGATACTGCCAAAGCATACCCAAGCTCGCCGCCTTCATGGATGGCTCCGGGAGTTTCCGCATTAATATGGCTTGGAGGGCCTCCGGTGACTGAGAACTTTGTGATTAAGTTGTGAAGGCCTTGCTTGTCACGGCTGTATTGAGGGTAGAAGTGGCCCAGTGAACCTTCAAGCCATAGAGAGGCAAGGATAGCCGGCGCGCCGTGGCCTGGGCCCACGACGTAGATCATGTCCAAGTCATGTTTGCGGATCAGATAGTTGAGATGTGAGTAGACAAGGATGAGTCCGGGACAGGTACCCCAATGCCCTGTTAATTCACGTTAGCTCACGGCTTAGGTGTTGACCTGCCTTGGCCTAGTTCTAATATTTGAGAATGGACCCAGTAAAGCAGAAGGCTGACGCTCATACCGAGTAATCGAGGCTTAATGTCGTCGAATGAGAGATCCCTTTCTAGAAAGGCATTGTCTCTCAGGAAAATCATAGCTACCCGGATTTAATAAATTAGCATTCCTAGTATCATTCTCATTCTTGGCTCAATTGCTTGCTCACCAGCTGCGATGTAGCATGCTGCCCGCCTAAACTCTTTCAGAGAAGAATTGACATCTTCTGGCAGTGTCTTCTTTTCAACCTTGACTGCAAGGGAAAGTACATTATCGGGCAGGTTTGACGGAGACGGTTGGGGATTTGGGCGGTCTATCACTTCTCCCGGCATTTTGGAGTTTCATGAAAGGAAACAATTTGGAGGGAACAAGCCAAAGGAGGTGGTTGAGAAATTGGCGAATGTCCAACATAAGAAGATTTGAAAGGATTGAGGATAAACATTGTGACGTAGTTGCAAGTACCTTTGTACTTAGTACGGATGCTCGGGCTATGTACGCAGCGAAGAAGTTCTAAAACGGCTCTGGTAGTACCGGAAGGCCGCGGTATCACTACTGTTCATTGATTGGAACCTGACAGTAACAGATGCATTTACTGCGGGGGCTCTATACGCAGCAAATGCGCCCCGGTGTATCGAGTGACGTAAGGGCTACAGACAGGACACGGAGAAAGGTATTGAACGGCGGCTTGCTGGCGCAATACTTCGACGTTGGAAAAAGCTTGTTCCGTCTGCTCCTCTGACAAGGCTGCCATCGCTTTATGACGAAACGAAAGCGGGATGCAGCCGCAATAGTGATGGGTGTTCCGCCGTCTGCTTGCCAGATAGCGTGGTGCTCTTGGAAGGTCGAACCATGCCACATTGTCGGGCCATGTGGAGTGAGTGGCACGAGCTGGTAGCATCATCAACGCCAACCTTTATCAGCGCAGAATCAATAAATCCCGACACGGAGTCCTCGACTTATAAATCTGAAGGCGCTGTCACGTCAGCGAAACTACTGGGGATACAAATTGTGCGGTTAACCTAAAGGCTGATGCACAAAACCGACTCGTAAACACTCTCCAGCTTAAACCGGGTATCGTAAAATAATTCCACCAGCAGAATAGCACTCAATATGCCCCGGATTATCCTATCCATCAATGCAGGCTCTTCATCCGTCAAAGTCTCTGTATACGAAGCCAATGGCAATTCCGACACTCCGAATCAACTCGCAGAGGCCCAGGTTGAGGGTCTTACTGCACCACCAACAAAATTAAAGTATGAACGGGGCGACCAGAAGGTCAAAGGCAAAGAGCTCGATGACATTAACACGCAGGAAGATGCGTTTAGATATATCCTAGATTACTTAACCAAGGATAATGGCCTGCCACAGCTTAACCACAAAGAGGACATAAAATTTACATGCCATAGAGTAGTACACGGCGGAGACTATCCTAAGGCTCAAATAATTGATGAAAATACCTATCATCATATTGCAACTCTCTCGGATTTAGCGCCATTGTAAGTGGAATGCTTTCTTGATGGAATTATATCAACCCGTTTAGTTCGTATGTTTGAGATTCAATATAAGAATCCAGTTGAGCCGTTGTATCCATTATTTAATACCTTGCCGTATATTTATTATAAGTTTTGGATTTCTATAACTTCGTTATTCTTTCTAAACTTTGCCTACTCAAAAACACCACAAACCCCCTTCGTGTATACTCACCTTTTCATTCCCAATTCCTCGACCTACTAACCACGGTACTAGACACAATGCCCCAGCCCTAAGTATCATCCGCGCCGTAACGTCTATCCTCCCCAATGCGAAAAATATAGCCTACTTCGACTCTTCCTTTCACGCCAGCATGCCCCCACATATCAAGACCTACCCAATCGACCAAAAGGTCGCCTCGCACAACCAACTGCGCAAATACGGCTTCCACGGCATCTCCTACTCCTTCATCACGCACGCCGTCTCCATCTACCTACAAAAGCCCGCCTCAGAACTCAACATCATCGCCCTGCACCTCGGATCCGGGGCATCGGCATGCGCAATCCAAGGCGGCAAGAGCCTCGACACGAGCATGGGGCTCACGCCACTGGCGGGGCTTCCCGGAGCGACGCGCAGCGGCAGCATCGACCCGAGCCTGATGTTCCACTTCACACACGAGGCAGGGATGCCGAGCCGGTCATCGACCAAGGAAATGCACATCACGACGGCTGAGGAGATCCTCAACAAGAAGTCCGGCTGGAAGGCCCTCACCGGCACCACCGACTTTGGCGCCATTTCGGCGTCCCAGGACCCGGAGTGTCAGCTTGCGTTCGATATCTTCTGCGATCGCGTCCTCAACTATGTGGGCTCGTACTATGTCAAGTTAGGGGGCGAGGTTGATGCCTTGGTTTTTGCGGGCGGGATAGGGGAGCGGGGTGCTAGGCTGAGGAAGGAGGTGGTGGGGCGGGTGGAGTGTTTGGGGTTCAGGATCGATGAGGGGGCGAATGAGAAGCCGGGGGAGGGTGTGGTGGTGGATGTTGGGGCTCAAGAGGCGAGGCATCACACACTAGTCTGTAGGACGGATGAGCAGTTGGAAATGGCTAGAGGAGTTGTGGAGGAGGCGGAGAGGTTCTCTAAGAAATAAGGGACGCGGGGATGTCGTAGGTGTTATGTAATTGAGTAGGTGTGAGATTGGTGTGGTGGATGGCTGAGAGGTGGTTGCTTTTTAAAGCCCTTGGCTTCGTCCTTGCTTTTAAGATAGGGGACCCTAGAAGAGGATAACGGGAGCGGGATAACTAATCTATTGCGTAATGGACAATGAGAGATGAACTGGTTCGTGTTACTTTACGTCCGGAGGTTTAAATTACCACTGGCGTTCCTTGGTGCTTCCGCGCAATCACGCATCGCCAAGTCCTCGAATAAGGAATGGTGATGCAGATTTCTTCCGCATTTATATCTACAGTTCTATTTATTAATGAAAGCATATTTCATTAAAATTTACACAGCGTCTGCAAAGACTCCCTAGTACTTTGACTTGTCTCTTTCACCAGCCCCACAATTTTGCGGAACCTGTCCATCTCTGATCAGCAATCCTCCAAATCCGGGATAGAAGGGAATCGACTCACTCTTCAATTGCAGCATCACCCATACACTCATACATCCAACTCTCACTTGTTGTTACCACCGCGCCTTCAGCTCTTAACCTAGCGAGCGCAATCGGTATCTCTTCTTTATTACAGCTACTCACACCATCAGCAAGAATGTAAACCTTATGTCCCTCACGTAGGAGATCGAGCGTTGTTTGGGTAACGCAAATATGTGTTTCGATTCCGACGATGACACACTCGACGGGTGTTGGGAGCGATGAGAGGCCTTTACGGACATCTGGCGTCCTGGCGTCGCAAAGCAGTTAGCTAAGAGCACCGAGGGCTATGGGTTCAATCTGTGCCTTGTACCACATGGAAAACAAGGATTTGTCGGCGTGGACGCGGGTTGCGATACCACCGGGCACGTCAAGGCCCAGCTCTGAGCATGTCTCGCCTAGTCGAGCACGATTCTGAGTTGTAGCAAAGACAGGAATATTGAGAATTCGGCCTGGAAAGTGGTCCTCATAAGTACACTTCTTGGATTGAGGGAGTGAACTAGGCTGAGGAGGTGGAACGCGAGGTGGAGAAACTTACTAGCTTTCAACATCTTCTGCGTCGTTGCAACGACTTTGTCGAACTCATAGATGGCTGGCCTGAACTTCTCCTGCACATCACAGATACTGCCAAAGCATAAGCTGCCGCAATTGGAGCTCAATCGAGGGGAAATCGTACAAAAGGGCGGGGTTGGCTGTTATCCACCAGTGAGCGAACGTTTGGGTATGCGGTTGCCTTTGAGGAGCCTACTCAGTCGCCGTGTTGGACCTGCCATTGTACCGAATCTACAGAGAGGTACAGAATTGTTAGAGTGAATAAAGGTAGAGATAGCTGTTGAGGCAAAGCGGCGCATATCGGAAAAGGGAGCTGTAAACCTCGGACGAGCGCTGGGTAGGCGGTGCAGGCGGTGCGGGCGGTGATGGTGGGGTGCATTATTTTACCAGCTACTGTACGTCCTGTCTCTCGCGCCCGCACATCAACACTTCTAGAAACATCCCCTGCCTAGGTATGCATCTTTAATTCTAAACCACTTTTCTGGAAGGGTTATGGAACGTCCCAAGCCCAGCAGGAAAGTGTTCTTAGAATTAGTAGGCGAAATATATGACGGCCGGAATTTTATGTGGTTGGCCGACGCAAGTGCTTTCCCCACGATCTACCTGAGTTAAATCATGTCTATGGGGCTACTATGCGGCCGGAAAGACGGGAAGGCTCATCTCACCTCCGCGGCTGCAGGAACTGAGATGAACTCGATGGACTTGGGCATTGGTGTACTTGGTACCCGGAGACAGCACACGCTCGTCCATGGGCTGCGGCTGCCCAAGGAGCATTGGCGTATTGCTTACAGCTGCCGACCAACGGCATGCTTCTCGTCTCACTAAACGGCCCAGCTTTCCATTTCGTCTAGTAAACTCACCTCAGCTCCGCTAGTTCAGCCGTCCATGGGCAACCCCCCCCCCAGAGGCGGA
>KV750493.1:0-12539 GCA_001692915.1 Glonium stellatum
TGGGGGGTTTGGGGTTGGGGTTGGGGTTGAGGAGGAGGAGGGTGTTGGTGGAGGTGCGGATGGTTTTGTGGTCGTGACGCTGCGGTTTATTGCGTCGAGAGAGTTTGTCGAGATTGGGTCTCAGGCTCTGGTTATCCCTGGTGGTGGGCCCGGCTTGTATGGTGGGACTGAGCGGGGGGAGAAAGGCGTTGCGGGGTTGGAAGGGTTTGTCGGGAGGGTGGTTGAGGGGTTTGATTAGGGTGGGGGGTTTAAATGGGTGGAGGAGAAAAGGCGCGGGCGTTATGGGTTTGCGGTTCGTTCTTTCTTTGGTTTGGTTGTTTGTTGCTTGTTATTTGCTTTGCGCATGGCGATGAGGGCTGTTCTGCATTGATAATTGCGTTCTAGTTTTTAGGCATCTAATGTAATGCGCGGTGTGTTTATTACTTCACTCTAAAATCATCTTTTGGCGAACCGGAGTCCCTAAAATAGCATCGCGGTGGGACGGTTATCAGTATCAAGACCCTCAGCAAACGATAGAAAAAGCATGTTAACTTTGTGGGAACTCATCGCCGAAGAACATGAATGGCGAGAATGGGTTCAAAAATACCACTATTTCAATCTCCTTTGACGTCGGATCTGCTCGTTGCACCGCATCCAAGAACGTACTCTCTCCACTCTACCAGTCCAAACAGATGGGGCTAATCTGAGCATTTCTTAAGAGTAATTTCAGCGGCGTGTCAAAATGATATGTTAACGTCCTTCGCCGTCCACTGAATGTACTCATAATCCCTAATTTGACGAAACGAGACGAAGCTCAGTATACACCTTACAGTCACGCTGGTGTTATATAAGCTTCAAATTGAAGCTAATTTGGATCCAAAAAGCAGCTAATATAGCTACAATTTGAAGTTTTGTGGATGTGTAGTTTTCAACAGTCGAATGGCTTGTTTTCAGAGCTAATTACCCCTTTTTAGAGAATTTTAAAGCCCCTATGAGGCTTTGATACATCTATGAAGCCTAGAACAAGGACTAAGGGCTTCGTAAAACCGACCAATAACAATCTATAGAGTTTCGGCATCGTATCTGAAGGGCCTTAGACTCTATATCAGCCGAGTGTTGCCTCTGCATTTTGGAGTGCTTGTGGAGTAGGGAATTCAAGGACGGTCGAATACCTACCTTGAAACCCATTTTACCACTACATGACCATAATCAACTCATATCTTCCTCTCCGAAGCCCAGTTCTAAGCAATCGCTTCTATCATCAATCTCCATGACCTTAGGTGCGGTTTAATTAGACGTTTTTCAGGCGTGCAGCGACACTAGAGGTTTCGGAGGGCCCGAGCCCTCCGCGCAGATCCGCAGACTACCTCTCAACTACACAAGATTAGATAACAGCAGCACACGCACTTCACAATTTCGATGGACGGACGAATATCACGAATTAGGTTTGCCAGTATCTATACGCAGGCACACTTCAGGCTCCCCGCAAACCTAGCCACGGCCCGCAGCCTACCGGCCCCATTTTCCAACCTCCAATATTAATAAGACAGTCTTAAGGACATGAACCATCAATCCCCGCCTTTACACATATGCTGCCCGCAAGCATACCTGGCGAGAAAACCATGCGGCCGTATAGACAAAGGAAAACATGCACACCCATCCGAGCCCCGATGCCTTCCAAAACGTGATACCACGGTACCGGAAAACGCTCGTTACGCAGAAGGTTGGCTAAGCAGAAAACAAAGAATATCGTGCTGCGGATCTGGCAGCTAAGGATAACCCGGCCGCATAGTCTTTTTGTTAGGCGAAGAGCAGCCAGTATGAGTTGAAGTGTGGTGCCTTGCCTGTAGAACGACTTAACTCCGAGTTATAGATGAATCAGTTTAAGCGGGCACGCCGTCAATAACCTCAGCGTTCGCGAATTCGTCCGAGATATCCTTCATCTCCACGTCGCCCGAAGGCGGTTTAGCTGGGTCACGTTTCACAGCCTCCGTCAACGCATCTTTCCCTTCCTCCCTGACGTACACGATGCCGGTTGAGGTTGCTGGCCACTTTTCCTCTTGAGTGAAGATCTCTTTGATGTCTGTGACCTCGGTGACCCTCTCATCGTTGTACTTACGCCATATGTTTTCCTTGAAATCATGGATATAGATCCAGTAATGGCCGCCAGTCGCAGTGCCTCGGTGAATGAATATGGCATGAAGCCGGTACGGGTGATCCTTCAAGCCGTCAAAATGAGACTCGATACGTTCCTCGAGCTGCCTGATAGGCTCGTCGAGGAGAGAGGAGTCCTTTCGAAGGTTGTGGGCCTTGATTCGCATCTGCTCAGCTAAGCCTGGTTCAATTGGGAGAGGATCCAGATCCACGAGAAGTTCTTCATCGGCAGTTTTGAGATCGGTAATATAATCGGCAGCACACTCAACAACATCCGAAAGACTCATTTCAAGCGCAGTTTGTTCCAGTTCAGCCTTTCGGCGCTGCAAAGCCCTTAGTTGTCTCTTGTACTCCCATTGCTCCTTCCGAGTCTCCAGGAGCTGCGCAGCTGTCATTGACTTTGTAGATTCAAGATAGCGATCAAGGTAGAGCGTGTCGTCCAGCGCTACATGCCGCTCATTCTTGAATGATTTTTCCTCTTTGGCATTATACACTGCCCTTCGCACATTGATGATAAGGACGGGTGGCAAGCGAGCGATGAACTCATATTTAGTAGATTTTGCACCATCTCGTGTAGTTGGATCGTCAAGGTCATCGATATCGAATTCGTCATCAAGAGCCGAGTATATGTGCCGATCCTTATCACCTGGGGACGTGAGAATGTGGTCCTGGATGTCGCTTTTGAGAGTTGTGGTGCCGTTTGTAGTCCTTGCATATGTTATGTTTGTGTAAAACAGCCTTCATATAGTTAGATTCAATGCCATTGAAATTCTAAAATAGTGCTTACTCCTTAATTAGATCTATCTGCTCGCCGTCTTCCATAGTTCCCATAGGCTTGATTGCGCATCCAAACAAATCAAAGATATTCATCATAATTTCGGCGGCATCTTGTTGTCTAGCAGCATACTCGACTGTAGTAGAAACACTGTCTTGTAGTGCCGCTTTCGGTCGAGGAGGCACTGGAGGAGGGCGAGACGGCGGGTCCGGTTTGGTTGGTTCTGACACAATGTCGATCGCATCGAGGTCAATTGCCTCTTCATAAAGGTTGTCTTTAAAAGGATTGGCATTGTCCTTTTTGTCGCTGGAGTCGTCTTGACCAGGCCCATCTGTAATTTGAGTGTCGCTGCCGTTGACTGCAGATAACCCTGTCATCGCTGCCCCATCTATCACGGAGCTGTCACCGAGTTTGCTCTCCAACTCATCGGCCTTAGATGGATTTGGCATTGGCCCCATTACAGGCATGCCGCAAATTACTCCAAGGCCCTTCGATGGGCTCGTTTTCGTGGGAGGGTCACCTTGGGCGTCCTTAACTAAAGCCAGAAACGCCAGTTTGACTTCAGGTCTGACACTTGGACTGGGAGCCTGGATCATCATATGGAAGAGCTTCTTCAATTCGAATACAACTACAAAATTAGCATAGGCCGAGCATATCTTCGGGACTACTCACATTCCTGGGCCTTTTTCACTACCTCTATACTTGGTTTACGCCGCCCAACAATCTTGTCTTTTATTGCCTCTGGAGTGCATTCCTGCTTGTAATTGTCGAAGTTGAGGACCATCTCTCGCAAAGGCCGAATAGTAAAGAGAAACTGAAGGACGCTGTTGAGGTAACATGTGTTGCCGATGTTTTGGCATCCGACAGGCCATGTATCAAGCGGATGCGTTTCTATCGGTTCTTCGGGCGCCGCGGCGCCATAACCACCTTCCGCATCGCCAAATCTTTCCTTGCATATCAACCTATAAGCTTGTTCGAGCCTTGGAATGTTATCCGAGTCTATCTGCTTCTGCACCTCTAGTGTTGTAACCAGCACGGTTGGGTCAATAGCTGCAACCCTATCTTGGATACCTAGGATTTGATACGCTTCACCAATGTCCATCTCTGGACCCATCTTTCCATTTATTAGAAAGCTTCTTAGCCGTTCGCTATTGCGATGTTGGGCAATTAATTCGACGGCTTTCACAGCTATGTCCCTACTAGCCGGATTCTCCTCTGTCTACAATATGTTAGATAAACGTTAGAGAGCATACGAAGGCACAGGGAATTATCTCGATGATAAGCGATAAAGGAGCAACAGTAGTGAATGAAATTATGAAGCTGAGTGAAATCTGTGAAAGCGAAATATTGGGATTGCGCTGAAACAGCCCGCCTTAGATATGTAGACATACCTTAACCGTAAACATTGTTTGTACAAACTCATCTGGCGTATTAGCACTAATATCAAGCCACGAAAGTGCTTGAGCATATGTCTCAATAGCTGTAATAATATGAGTTATTGCACATCCCCTAAAAGTGGTGAGCACTCACCATTGGAAGCTTCTTGCAGTATTGCGGAGCTTTGCCGGGCTTGCCCAACAATTCGAAGCATATTTCGGGTCTCCTCTTCTAACGTGGGACTTATATCCTGGAGTCGAGCTCTGAACGTACCAATGATAATCTCATCCGTGAGGTGCGTAGAGTGCAAGGGATCAATTCCGAAATATCCATAGGCCTTCGCGACTTCTTTTCTGTTTGTTTGGCCTTGTGAAGCCAAGATCTGAACTTTTTCCTCTAGCACGGGACTTTTCCTTCCTATAGCGAGATCTTGAAGGCATTCAAAGTAGTATGCCGCATTGCGAGGGTCAGTTTCGACCTGCCTGTCGTAGGCAAACAGTATCAACTCATCGGAAAAATCACCCAGGGCACCCAGGCCAGCGTAGTATCTTCGTTCAACCGTTAAAATTTTGCTAGAAACCTTAACAAGCTCATGACTTACGGATGATCCTCTTCTTCTGTGGCCCTCTTGGCCTCAGCGCGCGCCATTATCCTCTTGTTGTCTACTCTAGCATTAAAATGATATGTAATTGATGAACTGACCAAACTTACAGTCGAGACATCCTAATGCCCTTTCAATTTCTGCTTGCGAAGGTTGTGGCAGAATGACCGTATTCCGGACACCTTGCTTCTCCGAGTCTGCTCTGTCCGAGATTAAGACGCTGAGTTCTGCAATGACGTCTTCTACCATCACGCGTAAATTATCGCCAGCTAGAGGGTCGGACTCGGCCGGTGGCCTCGGGATGTACCAGCAGATCTCATCGCCATTACCATTATTTTCCTTTCAATTAAAAGAGTTAGATCGGTGCCAACCCCTCACAATTCGAGACTCTTACCACTTCACGGGTGAATCCAAATTCAGTCAACATCTCATCGCAATCCCGTCCGTAGGTGACCAAAAATTTCCGGTTCAGCAATGGTATCCGCGTTTTACCTTTTTGCGGATTCAAAGAGTCTTTCATGTAGCTGCTTAAGAAGTCTAGCCCATCAATGGGTCTCGCCATCATATGATCGGTTCGGTCTGGGTCTATCCTTTTGGCTGATTCCAACCTTCTACGCAGGAAAGTGCGGTCTGTCATGAGTCTGATGTACTGCTCCTTTAATCGAGGAGGCCGTATACTAATGCGCAAGTTGGCGGGGCATTGCTTCGCCGAGCACTGAAATCGAAATGTTTTAGGTATATTGTGGTCTAGGTAGACATCTTGTTCATTGGGATCCTCTTCCTGGTAGATGAAGTGGTGCAGAGGAAAATCTTTATTGGGACAGGGCGCATTTCGGACTCCATAGTCATGGAAGTCCACAATCAGATCAAGATGGTAACGACACTTTTGGCAGAATGACGACACTTTGTAAAGAGTCTCCTGGTCCGGCAGGATTCCAGGCTTAGGCAGTATGCTTTGCTCATGTTTCGTCATGAACATATGCTTGCAATTCTTAACTGGCACCGCCCTGTCTGCGGGTTTCGTGGGATCATAGTGTGAAGGGGGATCTGTGAGGATATTCCGGCCAGCTCGTTTCTCATAGCGTGGATCATAGGTCAAGATATCTAGGATGAGCCGAGGAGCGGTTTTTCCTGAACAAGAGAAGGCCCGTTAGCACAGGCGACTTGCTCACAAGAGCGCATTGCAGGACTTACCAGGCCGAGAAGACATTTCCACCGCAGAACCGTAGGAGGGTTCTACGGTGGGAGATGCAAAAGGACAAGGGTTGTTCTTACAAAGCGCCTGAGAGATCAAGTGGGACCGTACTGGCGCAAGTTATACGGAAGCGATGAGTATGAAGTGAGGCGGCTTGGAAGCTCGCGGACAGAGCATCGCAGGCGGCAAAGCTAAAGCATATAAGGCGACAGCGGCCGGGCCACGTAATGTGGGACAAAGTCTTTTAGATAGGAAGGTCAAACGCTTCGAGAAACTGCAATATCGTCAACTTAGTATGTCGGCTAAAAAAGACCACTTTCCCTGTGCAAGCATGAGACAAACACGCACGCTGAACATCTCTGAAGGCGGTGGCAGAATTAAGGTTGAGAAGCACGGAGGTTGAGCCGCATGCCGATGAGCCAAACCTCAGAACACAATACGAGACAGCTAGAAGTTCTATTCTATTGACTTCCCATTCTATTGCCTACCATGGCTCCCCAACACAATACCTACCACCCGAAGGATGCCATTTCAGCCACGGTCAGGGCCACGATGGTCACTACTGGTGCCGGTGCCATCATTTCCGGAGTCCAGAACACACTCACGAAGCAGAACGTAGGACCCTTTGGCATCCTAACTAAAACGGGTGGCACAATTGCGGTTTTCGGTACGGAAAAATATATATATATAAACTGTCTTCATGCAGCTCCTGTGAATGTTACTAACGTAGCCGTAGCTGCTATGGGAGGCTCGTACGAGTTCGCCAAAACTGCCTCAGCCAACCTACGAGAAAAGGACGATAGTTGGAATAATGCCATTGGAGGTTTTTTTGCGGGGACAATGCTTGGACTGAAGTGTATGGGCAATCTAGCCTATTCAATTGGCTTACTCAAGCTAACTTTAACTAGTCCGCACCCTTCCAGCAGTTCTCGGTTACGGATCAGCTCTTGCGGTGATAATAGGCACATTTGACTATGCTGGAGCTTCGTTATCGGGTTATACGCGGGATCCGACGGTTGACGAGGTTGATAGAAAAGAGTTCTTGAGGAAAAACCGCAGGATACCGGTTGAGCAGACAGTTGCTGAGTTAGGGGAAGGTCGAGGTATGCTTAGCATGTTGGACACATTTGTTTCAGCACTAATGATTACAGGCATTTATGCCCCTGGATACGAAGAGAGGAGGCGGGAACGGATAAAGGAGAAGTATGGCATTGACGTATCAGCTGCCCCATCCGCTCACTAGACCAACCCGACAATTTCTTTCCTTTCGAGATATCTGGTGCTGTGTAATAGAGTGACTCCTAGAACCGAAGCCAAGAGCCATGGCTGGCTTCCTGTACATACATTCTACAAGTTCGCCATTCCGGGACGTAGTGCGTGTGGAATAGCTTATGCAGGCCTCAGGGAAGTCTAATAGACCCGACTATTAAATTCTAGCAAAGCACTCGTCAACCCCCTAATAGACCCTGTGTAGATTTAGCAGTCCGATCCATTGCATGCTATCAATACTAGCCAAATACGGGTTCTCTTAAAGGGATCGCTGCAATAAGCTAACTACAAACAAGGGTCTAATGGTTCCGGAAGAAACTCCGAAGAGAGTAGTGAGGCAATTGATTTAGGTTGAGATCAGGCATACATCTGACAATGTATGATCACGACGATCATAAACGGGCACAACGGTGGCGATCTGGAAAACGGAAACTGTTTGCGAGTTTGTCAGTCAGCTGGTATAAGGACCAAAATGCATCCTTATCACTAAGCAAATGAATGGTAATTATTGCAGGTGATGGCCGTCATCAATCGGCTCGCGATCGATGAAGCAGATGCACCATTGATAGAAGACGATGGCATACGACAGACCAATTAGTCCAAGTAGATTGGCCGCTTGGGCGATGCGTGGCGGTTGATGGTGAGCATCGGCCCGTCAAACGTCCTTGATGCGGGGTACATCAAGGGCCCGCGTAGCTTGGGACGCAAAGATCACCACCGAGCGCGCCCTGCGCGAGACCCGCTACCAATTAGCCCACGCGGGGTGACTCGCTGCTTGACAGGCCGACGGGCGGCGAACGGTTTTCCAAATCCACCACGGTTCCAGATATTCACGCTGCTAGACATCTCGCAGTCCCTGCATTGTTATATCTCTCTACCCCACCGTCGCCGTCATTGCACCACACACCCGCATTAGGTCGGCATCAGAAGACCTCGCCGAAGCGACATTGTGTGCGCCTAAATTCGTGCTCCAAGCTTGAGTAAAAGCTATGCCTACTTTTCCGAATAGTACTGTCCTTATAGCCTGCACCAAGTAATTCTTCACTACACACTTCTAATTTAAATAGAATATGGCTTCCTCGGTGGTAACTCAGCCGCAGCCAGAGGTTAGCTTGAATGAACGATTTTTTCGTTATTTTCAACATGAAGCTACAGGTACGAACAGATTGCTCAATCCAAGTCCAACTAAACTGACGAGCACGCCATGAACAGCCCTTCAAGAGCAGATGGATAGACTGGCAGATACTGCCCTAGCTGGTGGGGAGAGAAACGATGCGATTGACCACTGCCTAGCAGGAATTGCCAGGCTATCACATGAAGTCAAAGACGCGTCGAGCTACATTCCAGCATATGATCAGAGGACATACGGCGAGGTAATTCCCTAACCTTTCTCCGAGCTCAGAACCGACACTAATAGTGATCCTAACACCAGGCAATTAAAGCGCTTTCTGAAAAACTGCAGAAGACCCGCTCAGCCTTCGCACCACGCAGTAAATTCAGCTTTAAAACCAGGCAAAAGAATCCCTCCGCCATCTCCCTTACCGATGCTGCCGAACTCGCGGCACAGAACCGCCTGCGTGTTCCCGGCCACACCTCTGACACCTCCGGTGCGAACTCGTCCTTCATAACTAGCCCCGCGGATGCCGCATCTCCTGCAGAAGAGAAGCCTGAGGCTGAGCTATATGCGAACAAGAACCTCACGGGTACGGGACAGGAGAATTCATCCGCAATCCGGAAGCCATCATTCTCAAACTCAACCAGCGTTACCATCTCTAATCATACGAGCGTGCATATTATCCTCCCTTCATCTGCCTCGCATGCCACCACCTCAGGCACATTGTCAAATCTCCGTCACTGCATCGTAGACATGTCGCAACCCACATCTAATGGCGGGCCCTTCGCAGGCCTCATCCTCAAAAATATCAAGGAGTCACTGATCGTGTGCGGCCAAGTCTCTGGACCAGCGCATATCACCGGCGTTGAGAATAGTGTGGTTGCGGCAGCTTGTCGCCAGTTTCGTATGCATAGTTCTAAGAACGTTGATGTCTATCTGCATTGCTCGAGCCGGCCAATCATCGAAGATTGCGAGAACATCAGGTTTGCCCCGTTGCCAGAGGTCTATGTAAGTACTACTGTCATAATTTCCCCGATAAAATAGCCCTGACAAGATAGTTGCAGATCACGAAGGAACACATCCAAACCCAAAACCAATGGAGCCAGGTTGATGACTTCAAGTGGCTCAAATCAGAGCCGAGTCCGCATTGGAGCGTGCTTCCTCCGGAGCAGAAAATTAGGGACGGCATATGGAAAGACGTGGTGCCCGGCGGTCCTGGCCTGGGCGTCGACGAGATACTGCAGGCCGTAGCTATCGCCAAAGCATGAAACTATCCTGGCAAGGAGGACAACGATTGAGCGGAGAACATTTCAGGCGTTTTTTGGATTTTTGTGGGAAATATCAAAGTCCTGTTTTAGTAAAATCAACCTAGTATAGCTAACTATATGGCTAGAGTGAAGGGGTGGAGAGGCCCTAGTTTAGCCTAGATAGTATAACGACTGCGGTGCTACCAAGTCTTAGCTTAGGAGGGTAGTCTCAAATCAACTTTCGGCTTAACTGAAATGGTTTGAGTGTCGAGTTGACTGAAGGGCTTCCAACCGCCCGGCTAACTAATGTGTCGAAATGCCTCAAGAGCCTGAGGCACTCGTGAATTCCGAAGGATATTATCTGGCCACGAATCATTCGTTGATGGGAAGCTAAGGGGTTGTGATTATCGTATTCGCACCGACCCTAACGCCTCCATCGCATACGCACTGCACCCTGCCTTCTTGGCATACGCACTACCTACGTGGATACTGCCTGCGTGGACACTGCCTGCGTGGACACTGCCTGCGTGGACATTGTCTGCATGTATGGAGGACACATACCCGCATACTCACTGCAATTTTAGCGTGGACGAGAAGTAACATTGGAAAAAGCAGGAAATATTATCTCTTCGGAGGTTAACGCCGTGACGCCCTCCTAGAAATGTCATCCGAGCACGGCCAACTTGACACCGGTATAAAAGACGAGCACGGTACGTCGGACAGCGATAGGCTGTATAATATCACAAAATGCATCCCCAACTGACCGGAACACCACCCAAAATGCCTCTCCCCTAAATCTTGCCCACTCAAACTCCACCCAATGCGAAAAGTATTAGCGCGCTACCAACCCAATGACACGAAAGTGCGTCAAACAGCCTTCCTCTTCCTGCCACCTCCCCTCCTCCAATTCCACAGCGCCTCCTGCGCATACGTCTTCGCAGTGAGATGGCCCCTCTCCCTCCCGACCTCCTCCATCAGCGTATCCAGCACCCTCCCCTCCTCCATACACTCCCACAGCCCCGTCGCCATGGCCGCGGCGCCCTGATCCTCCTCCCCCTCCCTCCCCGCATCGCCACCCGCCTCCGGATCCCGCACCACCTGCGCGGGCCCATCGACCTTCTGCTGGCCGTCGGCGCTCTCGCGCCCAAACTCGCCCACGCCCAGCCGATAGAGGATGCGGCCGAGGGTCTGGTAGGCGAGGCAGCGCTGGGCGGGCACCTTGCTGCGGGCCAGGCGGGCCAGCTCGGGGACTGTGTACCCGGCCGCCTCGGGCGCGTCCGCGTGGTGGTGCAGCCCTTTTGTCACGGGGATCTCGCGTGCCAGCCGCGGCGGCAGCAGCGTGCCGCGGAACGAGAAGCGCAGCTGGTCGGCGGAGAGCGAGCGCTGCGATGGGTGGTAGGGCGAGCTGGCGTCGGTGCTGTCGATCGGCGCCATCCAGGCTAGGCTGGATGGGTCGTAGGGTAGGTTCGGGAAGTATTTGTCGTGGAGGTCTGTGAGGAAGGAGGGGGAGGAGGGGTCGATTTCGGGGGGTTGTGGTGGGAGGGGGAAGTGGATTGAGGGAGGCGGAGGTTCTGCTGCTTCGTTGGTGATTGTGGCGTCTGCTTGTGCAGAGGGTTCGATAGGCTGGGGCGGTTTGGCGACCACCCCCGTGGTTGGGTTCGTTGCTGGTTCTGCTTGGACCCCAGTGTTGCTCGTTTCTGAGACGTTGGAGGTGTCGAAAGTAACTTTTTTGGTTGTGGGCTCTGCTTTTGGAGCCTGAGTGTCAGTAGTAGGAATGTTTGAATCAAAGTCCTGCTCATTTCGCCCATCATCGAGGTTCGCTCGCGCGAGCAACTTCTGAATAAGACCTGGACTCAACCCTTCGAAGAGCTCTTGCCGTTCTCTTTCAATCTCCTCCGGCGACATCTCAGCAATACGTTGTCTATTCTCCTCGTCTATTCTCTTCCTCTCTGCATCCTCGAAAATTGCTCCATGACTCGACTGGACAGCTCCCGTAAGCGTAGCGTTCAAAATGGAGGCATCCGGGGGTTGGTTTATCCTCAAGGCTCTCTGCTGCTTGAAAGCAGATGTTTTTGCCCGCTTCTTATGAGCGGGGAATCCCGTGGCATTTCCCTTGAGGGTAGGTGCTGCTGGTGGCTTTGCAGCTGTAGAAGTGCGTTCCTTGATGTCACCAATAAAGTCAGCTAGCGGCGGTGCGGGTACGGCTCTCTTAATTTGGACTCTGGAGTCTTCCTCCTGATCTGAGTCTAGGTCCACATAGAAGCGCTCTCCTGGGGCGAAAGCCATTTGCAAGTGTTTGCTTTGCCGCTGATCTTGTTGCTCGCCTCACTGATAAATTTATTCATGAGGTCCATAGAAACCTCTTGGCCACTCGGTTAGCTTAGCCTATATTTTCAACGCTAATATTTGACGGTCCGACGCGAGAGCCATTCCGATGCCCAAGACAGTACCACAGTATATAGCCTTACTATGCACACACAAATAGAGACATGCTAGAGGAGAGCTGCAGCCCGTTATCTACATCATTTTACACATCCAGTACACCTTCCGACCTTGATTATCATAGTTCTTCTTACACGTACATACATTCGACTATATCAAAGACTCCGCAGTTTCAGAAGAGACCCTCCTCTCTCCATTTACTCAACGTCTCAAGTGATGACTTTGTGTGCGGGTGCTCCACCCCCAGAATCTTTCTACATAACTGAACACACTCAAACATCAATTTCGCCGCCTCGTCATTCCGGTTCAGATATTTCCAGTTCCAAGCAAGGCTATTCATGCTGAGTAGCGTACCCGGATGCTCCTGCCCTAGCACCCTTATACGA
>KV750499.1:8386-22800 GCA_001692915.1 Glonium stellatum
GGCGGAAACCCGCTTCGGGCCGCCGGCTGCGCTGGTTCTGCTGGAGGGCATCTATGATATGCCGCTGTTGCTAAGGAATCATAGCCAGCCTGGGGTTGAGGAGGTGTATGTGGAGATTCTGGAGGGGGCGTTTGGGACGGATAGGGGCGTTTGGGAGAGGGCGAGCCCGGTCAATGGTGCGTACAATGGGCGTGGGATTCGGTTGGTTGTGCTGGGACAGAGCGACGAAGATGAATTGGTGGAGCGGGAGCAGGTGGAAGCGATGGAAGGGGTTTTAAGGAGTCAGGGATGGGTCGGGGAGGAAGAGGGAGAGGGGAAGAAGGTTATGATGAAGAAAATCAAAGGGAACCATGACTTTGTATGGGAAGATGGAGCACAGGTGGCAATATTCATCGAGGAGGCTGTGGAGCAGCTGTTTAGGTGAGTGAATGGTAGGAAGGATATTATCATCTAGGGGCGAAGGGTATCAAAAACCTAATCATCAATAAACGAGATGGTTTCGAATTATATGTTTTAAATCCAGAAGCCATCGATTCCTACCCGAATGCGAGCGGCGGTTTTGTCCGTCTATTGATACAAAATAATGTTCTACAAGTTCCTTTTGCTACCAAAATTTCCCCTAATGCCTATTTGTTGTCTTGTCGAAGCTATCCAGCACAGAGTTCGTCACACTATCTGTCGTAGTCTGCACTTGCTCGACCTGCCTTTCCAGATCTTCAATCCTCTGGCTGCCAGGGGTTGAGGGGCTGCTACCTCCACCTAGCATTTTGGTAGCCATTGCCTTAGCCTGCCCCTCACTGACTTTTCCGTAGACTGCCATTGCACTAGCAATCATACTCCCAATATCACCAACATTGCCAGGGACAATAACCGACGTTCCTTCTTTGGCAAGTCTGCCAAATGCATCCACGTACTTCTCCGCAACGCTCAAACTAACAGCATTCTGCGCCGCGCCCTTGCCCTGTGCAATCGATTTTGCCACCACATCAATGCCTGCAGCTGTGGCTTGCGCCTTCAGTAAGATTGCTTCCGCCTCACCACTCGCCATGTTGATTTGCTCCGCCTTCAGCGCCTCGGACGCCAGGATCACGCTCTGCTTCCTTCCCTCGGCAATATTAATGGCACTCTGTCTCTGGCCTTCAGATTCTAATATTTCGGCACGCTTGCTTCGCTCCGCAGTGACCTGTCTATGCATAGCCTCAACAACTGGTGCCGGAGCATGAATATCCCGAATTTCGTAACGCAGACACGTGACGCCCCAGTCTTGGGCGGCTTCATTTATGGCAGCGGTAATATTTGCGTTGAGATTTGCGCGCTCCTTGAGCACATGGTCGAGCGAGAGCTGGCCAATTTCCGAGCGCATGGTCGTTTGCGCCAGCTGCGAGATGGCGTATTCGGCGTCTTCAACTCCATAGCTTCACAGGTTGGCAAATTAGTCAAGGCGTCCTGAGCATGTGACTAGAAATCAATGTGGTACCTAGCCTTGTATGCGTCAAATACTCGTGTGTACAGCACACCGTCCAGCTCCAAGGTGACATTGTCAGCTGTGATTGCGCTTTGGCTAGGGATCTCAATTGCTGCTTCTTTCAGACTTTTGACATATGCTATCCGGTCCAGAAATGGTATTAAGATGGCGAAGCCGGGTTGTAGTATCTTGTGGAATTTCCCCATGCGCTCGACTATCCATGCCGTTTGTTGCGGTACGAAGCGAATGATGGTATTTGCGGGAAGAGACTGTCTTTGAAAGTAGGATGTGGGTGAGCTGCCAGCTCCTGTGGCCGATGCGAGAGAAAAGAGACTACTGCCGCCAGCCTGTGCGAATGGCTGAGAGGACTGAGAGAAGTGGCGGACAGGGAGGAGAGACGGATTGCGGGAAGTGATGAGGGTTGACAATGCGGCAATAGTAGGGCGTGAGGAAGCGCTAATGCGGTGGGTGGGAGATCGAAGGAGGCCTGACACAGCCGACTCGACCAGCTGAGCGGCTGGAGCCATGTTGAAGCTGTGATGGGATCAGAGTTGATGCTGCAACGAAAGAGCCGTCGCCGCTGAACTTCAAAGAAAGCACGAGTCGGCCATAGGAAAAACCCGGAAGCCGACTAGTCACTGGCCGTCTACTATACATACCGCCTGCAGCCCTGATACCTGCACAGAGTACACCTGATACCTACGTTACCCGCCGTGGTGTTTTCATGTGTCTTCTTTTGTACATCTTTTTTATATGGAGTAAACCCCACACCGATTAAATACGTAACGTGCTGTAGCTTCTGTCCCACTGCTATACTTTACATTCTGCCTTCTAGATGTCCACTTGCGAAGACAAACCGTAGATGACGCCTTCTCACGCGTTTTGTTTTGTTTGTTCTGTTTGCTCTGTTTACTTACTGCCCGGCCTTCTGCCTAAAAGCCAACAAGACTGCAAGAAATATAATCTTCATATAGCACATCCATCACAGTCGTTAGCGGTTCGGCCAGAGCGTCCGTTCACCCTGCTTAGCCAGATAGATTACTGATAAGAACTTCTGAGCAAAGTGGCGCTTGTACCATTTCGGCTGCTTATGCGTGGTACTATATACGTGGCCGGCGAGTGGGTTGTGTACCTAGCGACGGCATTACTGATCGTAGCTAGCGGCGTGAACAGCTGGGCGACACGTGCGGCATTAAGGAGCTTCAGCCGCGGCGCACACAGCCCGGACGCTCACTAAACACCGACGGCTTAACGTTAACTCCTGTTAGATCAATCAGCATCGCTAAAACCCCCACTAGTCACCCACCCACTCACTCACCCACACACTCACTCGCGCCGTTCGGGGTAGAGTTATGACCGCCCGTTTCGTCCGTCCACAGCCCTCGGCCTTAACATCTATACCAACCGCGACTCGGCTTTTTGAAGGCATATTCTCCGGGTAGCCTACTATAAGGATGGCTTCATTTCCACTCCCTCATCTCTCTCCCTACAGACTCTCTACAAAGCTTCAAACTCGAGAACAGTCACAGCCATTAGAGAAGCGCTTAAACGCCCACCAATCCTCCACACACATCGTACGACACTTCCTCACAATTAACACACTGCACCCACTGCACTATCATTGCCGACAATGTCTTTCCACAGCCTTGAGAGTATGACCCTCCCGCTTAATCGCGAAGTCACCGTCTACGAACGCGATTACGACTTCATATACCTACCTATAAAGGCCGAGAGAGACTCGGTCGAGATCCGTCGCATGCCAACTCCAGGGCCAAAGCAGAGGAAGCAAAGAGGTCTGAGCGGGCTTTGGCACCACAAATAAGAGATCGATCGGCGACTAAGCTGAACGATATTTTTGCCTAAATTGGACGGTGAAAGACGGATAACAAGCTCTCGCAGCGATCGCATCCGCTGAATGCACTTTGGAAGAGTGCATGATCCATCACATGACAGCTTCGATATAGCTGGCGGCCTTATGGAGGACGGACAAGTGTTAGTCGAGAATTTGCCGTTCTCACGTCAAATCAAAAACTCGAGCATGAATTGATGGATTGAGCGCGTGTCTACGCCCTTAATCGACGGCATCACCAAGTGCCATGGGATTCGTGAGACGCGACATGGCCTCATACGTTTCCAGGGAGGACTGGCTGTAGGAAGGAAGAAGAACTCATTATATATGGTGGATGAATGCTACATACCGTACAATACAGAATATTACGATCATGTATAAGTAACTTCACATACGCTTTTGGAAGTGCACCATCATTTGCATGCAGTCTCTTTGATACATCACTAACTGTGAAAGCGTGAGTTTGCGCCTTTATCAACAACACCTACCAACCACTCGTTAAAAGGCAGCATGGTGGGCGACATAAAAGGCTTGATGGTTAAGAATATCACCCATGCATGTGGCGCTTTTGTAAGCCCCCTCACCACGTCACGAGGTATCTAGTATTGCTCACTTTGGTAGTTCTTGACGAAGTTCTATACTTATCTTGCTTCTGTTCTATGGCCTTTCTTTGCCATGTTTTTGCACACCCTACTGTTCGGCTCCCCACAATGGCTTTTCTAGAGCCATGCGTGCTCCGCACTTGTCGAAGGTTGGGAATTGTTGGGCAGTCGCGAGGCGCACAAGATGTCGTCCAACTGGTGTTACCTGATCATATTCGACATCAAAGTTATTTTTAAAGTAGTGACTCCTACATTGGCATAAAACGGCGATCTTGGGACTCTTCACAATCGCTTGTTCCATCTCAAAGAGTCAGTGGCTTAGCCTCTAAGCGATGGTGACCAAAAACTGGTTCCGCTTCAGGCGTAGGTCAGCCCATCTGTGTGCCTGTTCGTATGTGATTTATACTGGCCCCCAAACTGATCTTCCACATGATTTTGCCATTCGTGTTACCATCCATTCGACAAAGTAATTAGATGGCTACTCTACCCTCTCAAAATCTTAACTACCGCAAATCTTTTCATAAATGGCCCATTCGATTGAGGAGCATGGGCGCGCATCCCCAATATCATTTAATGACCCAATTACGCCCATTCAATCACACTCCAAAACTTCTTCACAATACACTCTTCTACCTCTCTTAGACCGCACGGATACAACAGCAGAGCGAAACCAAGCCGCCGGCGCGCATGGCAGAGACCCACAGCTGTATCGAAATGAACCACTAAACGACTTAACACATGATAATCGGACTCAAGCCCAGCGTCGTATTTATTGGCTCTCTCCCACCGTCATGGCAGCATCACTCATCTTGGGTGTATGTTTCGCCTTTGGGCACCATTACTATTACCACTGGCTTAACGGCCGTTTAGTTGGAGGTATTGCAAGACAGCAGTGGGCTCTCCGGTGAGTAAAACTACGCCATTCCAATTGCTTTGCCGATAACAAATCTCTAATTTTGATAAGTTTTGGTAACGCCTTCGCTACACTCGTCGCTGCATGCTTAAAGACAGCTGTGGGAATTGCCTATATTCAATATCTATGGCGCACCTTGAGGCACCGATTCGTTTCTCTCAAGACCATCAATGATGCCTTCGGCATCGAGGGCAATATTTTGTCTTTCCTGAATTGGGAGTTTTGGTGGGACATTCGAATTGGGGCCGTAATAGCCCTTATTTTATGGTGTGTGAGCAATAAGCGGGAGGAATTCACAAGCCAATCGAGAGCAACTAACAATCTCACAGGTGCATACCTTTATCCACTCTCCTCACGCCTGCAACTCTCTCAGTGGGTCGCCCGGAAATATCTGGCTCTGCTGATATGGAAGTATTAACAATGGACATATCTAACTCCACCCTTGAGCGCGCTTTCACCTATAGGACAAGAGCTGATCTTTGGGTTGCGGGAGCGTCAGCACGGCTTTCAAGGATTTTTGGAACAGTTGTTTCTGGGGGGGAGAGACTCTCTTTCGAGCCGCCGTCTCTACAACCAAATACGTCCTATGATGCCCAAGCGTACGTACCATTGATGCAATGCAATACAGCCAATATAAGCGTTCAAAATCAAATTATCGAAATGGTTGCTGAAGCACAGGGATCCGACTCGCCAACTGGTGGTTACTCGGCTTATAACGATGACAAATTTCCACTTGACAAGGAAACTTTCCATTGGAGGATTAACATGACTTCCGGGGACATGCAGGCCGAAGGAGATCTTGGCTATTTTGCAGTGGTCCCATTTTATGAAGGTAACAACATCTCTTTCTGGTGGAATGCCGCTCAGACAAGAACAATCCCCGCCAATACCTTTCTTGGACAGCTATGGATTGCTATTGCCGAATACCCGAATAATCAAACGCAGATGCAATTCGTCAACTGTGAACTGTACAATGCATCTGTCTCCTTCACGGTTAATTTTACTAACCACGTCCCGTCCATTAACAGCATTGAAAAAAAGTGGCTCAACGAAGTCAACCTCTTTCAAAAAACAAACGATAACGATTTGGTATACGTTCTACACTCTTATTCAGCCTATTTTCAGGGAATATGCTCTTATTTATTTGGTTCCGTGTCCTGGTATACTGACACTCTTGGAGCACTACGGTTTATCTCTATAGGAGAGACAATGAACACCAATCTGGCAAAATCTTCACAATGGTATAATATGAGCCAAAGGATTGGCACATTGGCTGGATCTGACGGACAAGTTGTCGGGCCAGAAAATGTCCGAAATAGTTCTTTAGCTGAAGAAATTGAGGGATTTGCACTCAACTCCTCTTTGAGTATCATGAATGATCCAACTCTGAGGTATGTCCGTATATAGCCCATTAGCCCTATAGAAGTGCTCAATAGAAATGATAGAAGTTAATGGAACTCTGTTGATAGCAAATGGATTACCGCAAATGTTACCACGACCTTCATCGAGACTGTCTACGTGTATGAAGCTACCAACCTCTTCCTCTCGTACGGTTTAGCTATCCTCTTTACAACCCTCTGTGTTTTTTCGGGTAGCTATGCTTTCTATCTCAATGGTGTAAGCTATGATGCAACAGTATCTACATTTGCAGCTACGATGCAGAGCCATGAGGTGAGTAGCTTTGCTTGCTGCGGCGCTAAATGCCTTAAGAGAACTCTGTAGTTGGGCAAAAATCTCTCTGATACGTTCTAGATTAAAGAAATTCTCCGGCGTCAGTCAACCGGCGCACAGCCGATGGATCGAAGCATGGGCAAGTTGAAGTTGCGATTTAATCCGGAAGGAGGATTTGTGCCGAAAGGATCTTATTAAATAGAATCCTTCGTGGTTATGTGAATTAGTCTCTGGCATGCTGTCTCTACCTCGGGATTCTCGTTTTAAAATAGCCTCCCATTTTCTTAATCTTCATTCTACATTTAAAGGGTCGTGCACGCTCACAGAGCACGTCTGTGTCTGCTAGCTATTGTATCTACGACGACCGCTTAATGCCAATAGCGCACATACGTCACCGTGTCTTATGCAAGCGAAATAGCTTCCAGAATGACCCCACGAAGGTTCTTAGAAGTGGCTCTTACGACGTCTTTCTAATACGTATAATTGACGCCGCCTCTATACGCCAGACTGCATATACTTAAGGGCGACTACTTCTACTATCGGGTCTTCGTTTATACTGTGGGTTCGGAACTACACCTGTGCCAACCGAAACTTTTAACTCATTTTAATGTCCTCGGGTGATGAGTGTGGTGTTTCTCAGCGATGCACCATTGTTCAAAGCCCCCTGAGCCTGCAGTTCGGCTTTCGTTTTGTGATGACATGAAAGCCTGGTCTTGCTTGCATTAACAGCCATCAACGAGCGGAAATAAAATGTAATTTGTAATATTATTACTCCGTTAGTTCGCCCATTATTAAGCTTAAAAAAGGGGATTTATGTAAGGAAAGCCAAGAGTTGGAGATAAAAAGTTAAATTTCAAACGAGGTATTTAAACCCCAGAAAGGAAATTGCCAACCTCGGGTCCCGGACGCCGATTTGGATGCACAAATCTGCTCGGGTCGGATGCCGAGCGCCGTATGTCGAAAGTTGACACTGAAGTGTATATTGAATTACAATTCCCTTTGCATAAACTGCTCATCATATTGCTTAGTTTTCGGTCTTACGAGCAACTACGGTCGGCTTTTCGCGTAAGGGTAAGTTAGAGATTTCCTAGACTATAGCCCGAGGCTGTTGTTTCTACACTACTGCGTACGTATTTATGGGCGTTTGTACGCCTTCTAATATTAATGCTGAGATTACAAGCCTTATCAGCTTGTTTCGGAATGAGTGCCCAAGAACCACGAAGTCGTGATAAATAGCGGTATTGTGTTTCTAGAGGCGGTTTTATAAAAGGTTAATCGTTTGAGCAATGAATATAATCTTGTGGGCGTCACTCAGAACGCATACCCGGCATTGGCTGCGCAAGTTTGCTTGGCGAGAAATATTCGTATAGTGCTTTTCAGTGCATAACTTGTAGAAACCTCTTAATACACTCTTAATGTTCTAAGCCGTGTCGTCAGGTTATACAGAAGTTATCCGAGTAACCAAGGAAAACCAACCAGCTCAATGGCATAACTGGAGCACAGTCTGAGATCAGTGTCTTATTTTAAGATTAGTTAATATATGTCTGAACGTTCTAGTCTGTATTTAGGTAGATATGGGATATACCTGCTTTTTTGAGCCGAGAAGAAATTGGCCTATCATAAGTAGACCGTCCTAAGATGGCTGAAGTGTCACAGCGGCAGTTGAGAGATTTCTGGTAGGTCTTAGCAGCTCTGTATTGGGCATTGATGCCAAAGTGGGATTTGCATAAGCTAGCACGGAAATATCGGCAAGATATAAGCTTCTGACTTGTCTAACTGAGGGCAGCGATCATCGCCCTGCTCCATAAAAACCTCCTTTCTGGTATCCTTATTCTCACTTCACAGAATTCGTAGTGGGCTGAGTGCCCGAAGCTGATAAGTCGGTCGGGGTAGGAAAATATCGCTGATATAGGGCGTCCGAACGGGTAAGACTGTCGGCCCCCGAAGAATTCATATACTTTATATAAAACAGACGCTGGTTGCAAATTGCATCTAGAATTTTAACTTATCAATTAACATCCGAAGACACTTGTCATTTCCAATTTAATCTAAGCTTTGGTTGATCTTGATCTAATTGGCTCGAATCAAAAAATGGGCTCCTCAAGCATTCCCAACGGTGTGGAACAGCAGAAACAAGAAAAGAATCTGGCTAAGGGCGCTTGGTACGACACAGTTGACTTTTTAAATTTACTCCTTGTTATCATCATTCCCATTGCAGGCTGTATAGCAGCGTTCTGGACGCCGCTTTACTGGCAAACTTTTATATTTGCAGTGGGCTACTACTTCCTCACAGGTTTAGGAGTAACGGCTGGTTCACATCGATTGTGGTCTCATCGATCATATGTTGCAAGCCTTCCCCTCCGCGTCTTTCTTGCGCTCGTAGGTGCTGGGGCTGTTGAGGGGTCTATCCGCTGGTGGGCTAAAGGCCATAGAGTCCATCATCGATACACAGACACGCCGAAGGATCCATATTCCATTAAAAAGGGACTTATATTTGCACACTTGGGTTGGATGATTCTTAAAACGGACTCAAAGGAGAAGGTCAGAACCGATATCTCGGACCTTGACAGCGACGGTGTAGTGGTTTGGCAGCACAAGAATTACCTCCAACTAGTTATAATCATGGCTTTTATATTTCCTATGGTAATAGCTGGGCTTGGCTGGAACGATTGGATGGGAGGACTTGTTTACGCAGGTAATTTTTCTAGCATTGTTTGGAAGCTTCTGCATTTTACAACTTTATGTGTTGACGCATTATATGATAGGAATCATCAGAATGTTTGTCGTGCAGCAATCTGTAAGTTATGGTTACTTAGGTAGGGAGATTTGACTACTCATCGCTGATTTTTGAGTAGACATTTTGTCTTGTCAGTAGAAATTCCTGGGTAACACCATCTATCGACTAACCTTCAGCAGAACTCGCTCTCTCACTGGCTTGGAGACCAGCCCTTTGATGACAATCACTCACCACGCAATAATCTTATTACTGCACTAGTCATTCTTGGAGAGGGTTGGCACAACTTTCATCATGAGTTTCCCTCCGATTATAGGGCTGGAATTGAGTGGTACCAATACGATCCGACGAAGGTGAGCCTTGGGACTAAATCGCCTTGCAGTAACAGATTATTAACTGCAAGCTTAGTGGGTTATTTGGATATGGGAGAAGATGGGCCTTGCCACGAACCTTACTGAATTTCGTCAAAATGAGATCGAGAAGGGTATATGCTGGTGATATTATGCCGTTTTCCATAATCTAACGGTATAACACAGGTCGGGTTCAGCAGCTTCAAAAGAAAGTTGATATTCAACGGTCTCAACTTAACTGGGGTATTCCCCTCCATGACCTTCCGGTGATAGAATGGGACGACTATGTCGAGCAGTCAAAGAATGGTCGTCAACTTGTTTCAATTGCAGGGATTGTGCATGATGTGTCCGACTTCATTGGCGCACACCCCGGTGGGAAGCAGATAATACTAACCGCTGTTGGTAAAGACGCCACTGCCATGTTTAATGGCGGGGTGTATGAGTAAGATACCTTTCTTGGACTTCCCTAGAGTCATCGCTAAAAATGACGCAAAGCCATACCAATGCAGCGCATAATCTGCTCTCTACGATGAGATACGCTGTTGTCCGAGGGGGTAAGTACTGGCCCAATAAAACCCGGTAATCCCCAGCTGAGCAGTTTATAGGTATGGAAGTTGAGGCCTGGAAGCGCCCGGAAGATGTCAGGGTTCCCACTGATACCCTTGGAAATCTCATCGTAGGACCACATGGGCAAGAAACAAGGCAGCTGTGAAAGACGCGTACCGAACTGTCGGGTCGATAACGAACCGGGTCTTACTCAAATTATTTAATAATGGTTGAATGCTTTGGAACAACCACCTAGCGGAGGAAAAAATAAAAGTTCCCTTGAAAAAGAGCCCAGTTTCTGTTTGTCGCAATATTCTCAGGCAAATTTAGCGTGTGGAGAAAAGCTTTGTGTATAGAAATTGTTCGGCAAGGCGTCCACTAATCGTTTCCGCTAAATTTTCTTTGTCTATTATATTAAGGAATAAAACACCGCACGTGGGAATTTTCGAGGTCCTAATTGGAGGGTTCTGTCGTTATCACACGCTTTTTTCGTTGAAGATAAGCAAATAATGAAAGTACTGTTTCGAACTTTCGCCAAAATCCCTCCCCGCTTCTCTTTAACCCCACCGTCAGCTTTTTTGCATTTACTCTTTAATAAGAAATTTTGTGCCAGTTCCTTGCCATTGTCGTTTCCGAATATCTTCAAGCAGCCTGTGAGAGCGGGCTATGGCAACGATCCGTATTGCCGAATCCCTCCATCCAACTAGATCTCATGGGGACCCTCCTAAAGATGGAATTGGTGGCGGTGTCTACTCCACGCGTAACATTTCTAGATCTTCATTAGAAAGGCGTAGCAGTAGAGGGCGGGCCCGTTCAGTTGACCGGCGTAGTGTGAGGTCCGGTGACGATGAAGAAGACGAAGATTCGGGACTTCGACAAGCAGGCGACTTCAAGAAGAGACAGGTATGATGAGATACGCAACATATATAGAATGAATCTTCTAACGCTGTCAGATTTTCAAAGGGAGGTACCTGCTGTGGCTTGCATATCAGTCTATCGGTGTCATTTACGGCGACATTGGAACTAGCCCTCTCTATGTCTATTCTTCGACATTCACATCAGATCCGTCTTATGACGATCTTGTAGGAGTCTTGTCAATTATAATCTGGTCTCTTACTATGATGGTCACAGTTAAATACGTCCTCATCATTCTCCGTGCCGACAACGAAGGGGAAGGAGGGACTTTCAGTTGCTACTCTTTGCTCTCAAGATTTGTAAGTGTATGATATCACCAATTTATTAAGACCAAGTCTAATCTAAGCGTTAGGCAAATATCACAAAGCGTGATCCGAGAGAGGCCTCGCTTATCAAGATGGAGAGACATCTGTCTGTAGACCTCCGCCGAACTAATCGCCACCTTCGCTCTCGTATTGAGAAAAGCCGGTTGGCTAGAGGACTGCTGAAGACTATAGGAGTTCTTGCGGTGTCTATGGTAATGTCTGATGGTGTGTTGACTCCCGCCCAGTCCGTGTTAGGAGCCGTTCAGGGTCTTGAAGTGGTGAAACCCGATATTTCAAAAGGTACCATTGTCGGTACTACATGTGGTATCCTAATCCTCTTGTTCTTAATCCAGCCTCTTGGAACGACAAAAATTGCCAGCACATTCGCTCCGATTGTTATTGTTTGGCTGGCTTTCAATGCAGCCTTCGGTATCTATAATCTTATTGTGTTTGACTATTCCGTACTCAAAGCATTTTCTCCTGGTTTTGCCTTCGAATTTCTGATTCGGCATAAGACTGATGGATGGAGAATGCTTGGAGGTGTTTTGTTAGCATTTACTGGAGTTGAGGCACTGTTCGCAGATCTAGGAGCTTTTAGCCGGAGGGCTATTCAGCTGAGCTGGCTTTGTTATACGTTCCCCTGTCTCCTTCTGGCCTACATTGGACAGGCAGCCTACATAAGCAGGCATCCCGGAGCATACACGAATCCATTTTTTCATGCGGCGCCTCCTGGAACGCTTTACCCTGCTCTCATTGTCGCCGTTTTAGCTGCAATTGTAGCTTCTCAGGCCATAATTACAGCTACATTCCAGGTAAGACCTAATTTCTATCACTAAAGCCGCGTTACTAACTACAACATAGCTGCTCGCCCAGCTTATGAAGTTGTCGTACTTCCCTCAAATAAAGGTTGTTCATACGTCTAAAATATTTCATGGCCAGATCTACGTACCATTCCTTAACTGGCTTCTCATGGTTGGAACTGTTTTAGTTGCAGCAATATATAACAATGTAAGTGCGCTAGGATACCCTAATGTAGTTGAAATACTGACCGTTTCCTTAGACAACATCTCTTGGGAATGCTTACGGGTATTGATTTTCCAGTCTTACACGTTGTCACCGCTGACCCGATTGTTCGCAGAGTTTGTGTTATGTTCGTTACACTTTTCGACACGTGCATGGTGTCACTCGCAGCGTTGATTGTGTGGCGCCTCAGCCCATTTTTGATCCTATTGCCGTGGCTTACTATCGCATGCCTGGATGGCGTTTACCTGTCTTCTGCATTGACAAAAGTTCCTAGTGGCGCTTGGTTCACCTTGGCTCTTGCTACTGTTCTTGCCTCATTATTTACTCTATGGAGATTTGGCAAAGAGCAACAGTGGCTTGCAGAGGCTGCAGACCGCTTCCCCACCACTCACCTTGTGAAAAAGAGCGAAGATGGACGAATACAACTGACGGATAAGTTCGGCGGTCGTACAATAAGCACCATTGAAGGGTTTGGAATCTTCTTTGATAAAGCTGGGGAGACGACACCGACCGTTTTCAGTCAATTTCTGAGCAAACTTGTTGCTGCTCCCCAGGTAATGGTATTCTTCCATCTGCGCCCAATCGAGACACCATCAGTGCCTCCGGAAAACCGATACAATGTATCTCGGCTCGCCATACCGAATTGTTATCGATTAATCATCCGACATGGCTATATGGATGAAGTAATCTCCCCTGACCTTGGTTCACTTGTCTGTGAACAGGTCCGTGACTTCATAATTCGCCAAGGAACTGCCACTAAGCCACGTGTTTCGGTTCCGGTACAGGCCCAACTGAGCTCATCTACTCCTGTTTTACAAGACGACGAAAACGAAGATTTCATTATCGCTCAATCTCCCACGGCATCTTCCGATACCGAGAAGAAGCCCAAAGTCACAAACGAGATGATTACAGCAAGTCTTACTAAGCTTCAGCAAGCTTATGATTATCAAGTTCTTTACATTATTGGCAAGGAACAAATGAAGATCAAGGAAGGAACGAGTGTTTGGCGAAATCTCCTCCTCAGAGTCTTCCTATGGTTGAGAGACAATACTAGGACTAAGATTGCGAATTTGAAAGTAGACGTTGATAGAGTTATAGAAGTCGGCTTTGTTAAAGACATTTAGTTGGTTGGGTCGACTAGTCCTGAGAAGTTGGGCTGCCTATTAGTTTCTTACTAAATGGAAGCTCTACATGAGGCTATGTCTTGTGTCCTGTTAGATGTAAAAGCCGTGTCTGATACAATGTGTGGGTAGTAAGCTTGGATTGCTTACCACCTTCTAAGCGCTCTCCACTGTCTGCAATGCAAGAATCAAAGACAATCATTCGATGATTCTATATTCATTTCTTAGAGTTTGTCACTCATCTGGCTATCGCGATTGCGAGACCTTTAGACCTCTTCTCAGTCATTTGGACTGCATTTTATATTATTAGACGACTACAAATTTATTGTGGCGTCGCTTGGGACGATAGAAATTCTTTCGTTTGCCACAGATTTCCCGGAAATAGTAATGTCATTAATTTTTTTATGTTTTCCGTTGTTCTCGGATCTTGTTCCGAACCTCAGTCCAATGTAAGCTACCCCTGTATCGTCTGCTGTGCAGGCTAAGTATCAAAAACTTAACGTGAGAATTACAGCATATAGAATGCCTAATGCAGCCAGTAATGGCAATAACCAGTTGGTTAGTTATTTGTGTTCAGTTATCTAGGAACCTAACTAGCCTAATTATAATCGCGCTTGGTGATTAGTTACGTAGTTATAACTATATAATTACCCGTAGTAGGGCTACGTTAAAGTCGTAATAAAGCCTTAGTATTAGGTACTACTAATGGGCTGTAGATATTACACGTGATTTTTCTATCTTACGTAAAGACAATATTATGCAGAGGCTCGTGTGCAGAGTATATAATTAATATAAGCCCCTGTTCGATTAAGTAGCTACGCGTCGGTATAGTTACTGTAGTTGCCCGTGGTTTGTCATAGTTCCATAGTTACGCTTCGGCGTTCGTCTTAACCTTATAGTTACGCTTTAACTACGTGTGG
>KV750503.1:0-12200 GCA_001692915.1 Glonium stellatum
TCTAAATAGACCCCGCTCCAAATAGATCACTGCTATAATCCGATTTTTCACTTAATTGCTTGCTAATTTTATAATTAAGCCAACAGGCAAGCTATCAAGCTCAGCTTGTTTACTAGCAACTCTAGCAAGGCTTCAACTGGGTACTCTGGATCCTGAGAAATGGGACTTTCCTGCCATAGCACAGAAACTGGAACCATCAGCAGAAGCACAAATGGTCAGCCCCATTCAGTTATATTTGTCATTATAGCCCTAACAATAATAGGTAAGAGAGACGTTGCAGGCATATGAAAAAGTTAAGAAGCTAGCAACTAGTTATTATAAAAATGTATCTTTAATTTCTCTTAGCGAATTCGAACTCAGAAGCAATCATGTGCTACCGGACATACTGGGTAAGTTGTCACTTTCAGCCGGTTTCTTTATTTCTAAAGTGTGGGTCTAACAACACCCAGCCGCTAACTGGCTTCAAGGAGGAATCAGGAGTATCCGAAAGTATTAGGTAATCCAAAGGTCAAGACTGTGCAAGAGCTGATACAGTTCAATAAAGATCTTGCTACAGAAGAGCTTTCACCCGGCAGATTAACGCTACCCCTGCCGCAATTTCCCCCCGGCGTTTCACTGAACTGCGATAGGGAATCATCACCAAGACTTCTTGGAGAAGTCCGTTAAAATGAACCTAACTTCGTAGCAATACGGTGAACTAGTCTATCACGCTCGAGAGACTGCAAAGACAGGAGGAATAGACAATACCTTCGAGAAGTATGATATCAACATTGTTTCTGAAGTTAGATAGCTAACTGGTTTGGATTTTTCAGTCTCGATTGATCGCTTGGATGACGTTATGGTCACCTTTGAGGAGAGGACAATTCAGCGACTAATGAGTTAACATCAAGATAACCTCCTTGCTGGTCCCACTACAAACTGTTTCCATGACTGCTCAGTCCATTTATTTACGATGCTTGAGAACGTTCTATACAGAGCGTTTCTTTTGCCGCTAGGCGTTTGAGTCGAATCTGTGGTCACCTGGACAGGGCGTATGTAATCGAGAGCGTAGCTCCTATATACTTAGACTGCGACTCCGCACGTGATAACAGAACCGAACCAGGGCCTACAACCCTCCCACAGTGCTTGAGGGACATATATTTTCCATCACTCGTCCATAAAACTTAGGACCCGTCGTGCGCATTGGTCCCAATCATGTGCATGTTAGCGAACTGTCATTCATTGTTGAGTATGGGTCCGGAGATTGTTGAATATCTAACCCGCTCTGACTTCATTTGGGTCGGTATAGAATTTCCAATATTCACTCAAAATATCTCAAAGACCCGACTCACTACCGTGCTATTGGTACCGAGAAATCCTTAGTAGCCATGCTTGATCCGACAAGGCATCGGATCCGTCACAACGTCCTTAATTCTCTAATTACCAAACGGAGGATGGCGCTGAAGTCTCCACTTGTAGTTGAAAAGGTTCTTAATGCAGTTGAATTCATACGGAAGTGTTGTGCAGTAGGTACATCGATTTATATAGAGCTTCTATTCCGCCGGATTCCGGTTTGTGATTGTGTTTGATCTTTGGTAGGACTCTAGTGCTAGTTATAAAAGTTCTGCTTTTAATAATATATTTTAACTTATTATCTAGAGCGTTAAGTTTATAGTTAAAAGTACTTAACTTTTTATTAGCGGAATTTGTACCTGTGGTAGTGGAATCTCTATTCTTACCGTGAACCGGGAACGCAGAGAACAGCCTTTGACGCCTTAGCCATCGGCCTAATATGTCCCATCTGCATTCCTCCAGCTTACGCTGGGTACCCTTGTGAACTCAGGTGGCTCAATGACGCAGACAAATAAGCAGAGACAAGATTCGGGGAAATAGCACTGACAGTTAATGTAAGCTTAAATTTAAGATTTTACCGCTATGCGAAAAATAGAGCATTTAAACGACTAATTTCACCCATTCTGAATCATCGAAGGGATTACACAATCTGTTATTCTCGACTCTAGAATCTGAATGCATACGAAATTCTTACCACGAAACACAAAGCCGGTCACACCGCCTTTCTGCTCTCAGTACTCTCCCATTCTCTACAAGGGACATTCCGAGCAACCACCTTTACTCATGATGCTGCTCCGGCCTACTATGCTGGACTGACGAGAAGACTCCATACTATAGAAGATTCACGGAATTGAAGTAAGTTCGAATCTCCTTTTTCCACCGTACTAGTAATCGGGTACACATAAGCTTTGAGATTCGTTCGACCAACCTCAATGCTATTAGCAAATCCTTTTAAGACAATGTGTTCATGAGACTTAGAGTACTCATGGGCGTCTACCACAGCAACATAGTCATCATGCGGGGAATGTAGCAAATATATCGAAACATTCAATTCCAAGTGCTACTGTGAAAGTCTACCGAAAAGGCCTACGATTTGTATACTTCAGAAGCAACAGTTTTAAAGATCACTCCGCCTATAGCACGTGCAAATGATATTCTAACCTAAGCAGAAGCTCAGTTCAATGGAAAGCTTGTAATCAGCCTAAGAAACTTCGATAAGCATGACTTAATCTTGAAGGGGACGGCCTTGACGCCGATCTATCAGATCCAAACCGTGATTTTGGTCTTGCGTATGATGGAACAATTTAAAACTTGAATATGAAAGCCAAATATTGATGTCTCATCATTCAATGCAAGTGTATTCAAACTTTGTATCAAGACGTGTTTATCCACCGCGCGCTAACCTCACTTTTAAGCTCGCTTTCCTCAGTGGCCATCGATGCCGACCTCCCTAAGTCCTTGCCCACGCTTCCCTCGCGAAGCTCTCTGCCACGAATACCCCCGACCGCACCACCTCTGATCCGTTCAGCCTCCAATCTATGCCAACCCCGGTCTACAAAAGACGGTAGTGATGGCCCTGCACCTTCATCAACCCGTAGTAAAGATTGTATTTTCGCTATCAATCTCTCAAATAGACTCTTAAGCGTGGGAATTGTCGCTGCTATCAATCCCAATTGCTGTTCCATCATTGCAAACAAAGAGAGAGTGGTGTTCTTGTAGAAAAGGTCTGTGGAAGTGTAAAAGCCCCGCAATTGGATAATCCTCGCAATCGATGCTGCGCTTGCAGTCAAGCCAAGGGCCATGAGGAGGATAATTGCCACTTTCTCTCGGGTGGGCCGACGAAGTGTTGTAATAAATGTAAGAGGTATCAAAGAGAAAATTACATCGGTGGTCACTGTAACAGCGGAGAACCCAATGATGCCGGCGTCGATAGTGGTGTGGGACCAGCATCTGACTTTTTGGTGTTTGAAAATAGTTGGATCCCAGTATACTGAGTAAGGTTGGCATTGGAGGAATTGAAAGATATTGTTTACAACGGCCGAGATCCATAACGCTGTGATGATGGCATGGAGAAACCATTTCCAGGCACGGGTGGTCTTGAAGCGGAGGAGAAGGAATGCAATAGACATCTTGACAAGCGTAATGCTCCAACACCATAATATTTGCGCCCAATAAACCAGTCGACCAGCAATCATTCTCTGAGGAAGAGATACGAAGGCAGTGTGGCGACCGTAACCATGGAAGGTGGCCACGAGGAGCATGAGATAGTTGGTGGTGCCTATGAGCTTTACGAGAGTATTAGCAAAATCGCTATGTTTTGGGTGGATGCACGCGTGATGTACCGTTGCAACGAAAATTGTCAAATCGTCCCACCCTAGGCGGACTGTTGGGTGCGTCCGCGTCCATGTTCGCGCGATAAGAAGACCCAGCGAGATGATTTGAAGAGTTCCTACAAGGCCTAATAGAAGAGGAGCCATAGAGGTATCGGAGACAGCATGGCTGGAGTGGTATGAGTTGTTCGCCATATCTCTAATAAACCATCAACAGTAAAGACTTTAGTTGAGACAAAAGGGTCGATTCAACGAAAGCGTATGAGGATTTCAGAACCGAAAAACCCATTGCCCGCAAGCCCACTGCATAGATAAGTGATAGTGAGAACTAACGACTTTTTAAGATGCAAGACTCGCTACAAGAAGAGCGCATGCCAGACGGATGCCTTTGAATACTAAACCTGCATTGCTTTCACGCTGACGATCCTACCTCAAACTAATTAGTAAGTAGCGAAAGCGGGGAGGAGATTCATGGATACACTCGAATCCACACAAAAAGTGCCTTTATTGTACGTAACAATTAGAGATCCTATGTACCCCGCACACGTTTCGCGCAAATTAAAGGACAAAGTTGCATTAACTTACCCTAGCTTCTTACCCCACAGTTATCCTTGCAGTGGCGTAACTAGCACGTTTCCCTCCCTGTGCAGTTTCTGAGACGGTTAGAGAGTGCTAGGCGAGTTTAAGCATAACTTTAGGGCACATGGATTCTGTTGCACATCTGACGTGCAGCGATGCAACACTAGCAGGCTATAAATCCAATCAGATCTCAACAATAAACTGTCATTCCTTCAGATGGCTATACGAATGACCCTCAAATCGTGCTAGCCGTCAGAGACCGCTAATTGTTCACCATAGGCCCCTACATCCCGATTCAGAAAAGTGTAACAACTCCAACTGATCGTTCAGCACCACTGGGGCGTCCACCCCGAATATTCATTCTTCTGCTAATGACTCTAAGCATATTGCATCGCACCCAGAGTGACGGCAAGGGCAGAACTTGGAAGCGCTCCATTCAAAGAACCTCGCACTTCAGAAGGGTTGCACTTGCTGTAATTTGCTATTTTCCAATAGCTTTAGTAGATTTAGTTGTGATGCCAATTCAACTTACCTTTCAGAACACGCCGCAGTATTAAGGACACGCTTATTTTCTGATCATCTGAAACCGCTCGCGACTCAGCGTCCAGAACTTCACCAACTCGTTCGTTAGAGACGCGAGTCGCAGGATCAGTGTCACCTCTTCCACAAGGCCATTAGCACGCTGCAGAGTCGAATTCGCTATGAATAGCTTTGCGTCCCGCCAGGTCAGTTAGTTCTTGAATATCATATGTTCGAAAAAAAAGTATCTTAACAAGTGTATCGTATACCTGTTCATGGCATGGTGAGGGCTATGCTTTTCCCATGCATGCCCGTAAATTAAGCCTTCGCACAGACATAAGGAAATAACGGCTAATTCAAGCTCAATGATAGTTCCGCAAAAGCGTAAATAGTAGTAAATAATAGGCAAAGAGATAGAAGAGACGTGAAGCGCTGAAGCAATGTACGAGTATGCCATGCTTACATGAAGGGACAACACGAATATTCGCCTGCTATTAGCTTCAAAGATTTTCTAATCTTGCTATGCTGCGCTGCCCTTTTCGTGGAACCGATACACACTTGTTGACTTTAATTTTGTCAGTATGAAGGACATTCTTTACCTAGGTGGATTACTAGGAACTATAAGAGGATGTCAAACACAATCTTAAATGCAATACCTTTGAAGGAGAAAGCTTTAACGCGGCCCATGTGCACGTACCGTAAGAGAACTGCAGTTATTCGGGTATATAATTACGTCGAGCCAGCGAATGGAATCTAGCTCTACAAGCAGCGCCGTACTTTTTGGCTTGTTTGACCCGAAAAAATTGACATAAGTGCCAAGTGTTGATCACAGCCAGCGTGAAGAGAGGTCATAACTGTAATTACTTTTGAAGCTCTAGGCAAAAATACAAAATTTTCAATCACTGGTTAAGCAAACGGAACAGATATTTTAGTGACTCGTACTCGCCAATTTGAAACGTAATCCACAGAGTTAAATTTCACTCACCCGAATTTTTTGAAAACTGATTTGCGGGTATGTCTAACCGGATCCATATATATGCTAAACAAACTACCGCATAACCAGGAGTATATGATAAGCGTCGGGGAGGGTACGGAAAATGGGGTTCATCCTTGATACCGTTGCCGATATGTATACCAGTCCAAGAATAATCCTCACTTAGTGAGCCATGGTGGGCAATAAGTTGAAACTGATTTTGTTTGAAGTTTGGGCCGCTGCGTTGTCGCGGCGTTGGATTCCAGTCTTGTAGGCTAAGATTGGACAGCCTTCGGCGGGTACTTATAGGCAGGAGCAATAGTCCTTTTAAAAGAAATTTCTAATGGCGTCGCCTGGAACTCATAATGAGTGGTTGGTGTGGTAATCATTAACATAGATGCAGCTTAATAAGCTCACACTGCCTATATAGTCCCTTCTCAACTTCCTAAATCCTATGCATAGTAGGCCCAGTTGCCTTGACCTAGGCAGCACCCTATCGACTGACCAAATTAAGCCATTTTAGGATGTATTCTTCTACAGCGTTGGAGGTGGATAGGCATTCACCATGATTGACTCACAGGTCTCCCAACGATAGCTGATATCCTATCTATAATCTTTATAGCAGACACAAGTCATAGTCAGTGTTTTCTAGATTACTGTGTCTCAACACATCCCTTTCCATACCTATAACTTAGGGGAAATCCAGATGCCACCCAAACTTACTCCGCAAGAAACGTCTCAAGATCAAGTACACCCACAGTAAAACTATTGTTCCAAACAATACAGTGATAGTTTCTTTAAGCTGAACCGAGATATGAGACCGTCTCCATAAAAATGTAAGACCCACTGTACCAGTAATTGTAATGAGAATTCCAAGGAAAATGTAGCGTAATGGAAACCACTTCGGATGAGGAATGAGCCAGGACAAGAATACATGTGCAGGTATTCGATCTTTGGGTTCGAGATTGCCGTGTTTCCTTACGCTTCGAAAACATTGCCGTTTAAAGGAGAGAACAATAGAGCTGCGTACTATGAGTCTTAGGCCGTAAGAGACTATAACCGCGGTGATGGAGGCCCAAATGAATGAAGATATTGATGGTGGTTTCTTCAGCTCTTTAATTTGCATACTGTAGGTTGTTGCAATAAATGTTAATGGGATGAAGAAGAACGCTAACTCGGTTAGTTTGGAGACACTCTCGGCTTGAGCGATACCACGTTTACTCTCAAGGATTGACAACTCAGCGCGAAGTGAATTCTGGGTTTTCTCAATCTGGGCAACAAGTGCGTCGATATGATTCTTTACGCTGGACACCAGTGAAGAACTAAATTGGGGGGTTTCCTTGTCGCCGTATACGAATTGCACGAATGCGTCAAAATTTTTACGAATATCTGAAAGCTCGAGCTGAAATCTATTGACCATAGCCCGCCAATGGGAAAGGCGTTCTTGGATGCGATGATCATCCATAGAATCTACCATAATCTTCTCAAGAACCAATGCCATTATGTGTAACAGGTCAAGAGTATCATCATGAACTAGCTGAAGGAGCGATGTCATTGGGTCTAGGAATGTACCGCTGCGGTTCTGGAAAATCCATTTGGATAGGCCTTCTTGAGTTGATTTTGCAACGTTCAGCTCCGCGCGTAGTTTCAGTATCTGATAAGGTGAAGCATGATGGCGTTCAGGCCCACGCGGCGCAACGGGTGTAAAAGGCAAAAGTGTTTCGGTTCTTGTCTCTACGAGAGGCTGTACAGCGGAGCTAGCTTGCTGGTGACTTTTCTCTGCTTCTGTGGTACTTATAGGCCACTCCCCATGGGTGCTATGTGAAATGGTTGGTAGCGGGTCTAGCAAAAGTAAAACTGCAAAAGCTAATAAGCCTAGTGATCTTGAAGCGTAAACCTAATTCGGAAGAACATAAATGACATACCAACATCGCATCCGTTGATGTTCGATCGAAATAATGTTGCTCTTTCTTCCCAGGCCCCTCTGGCATTTTGGCCGGTAGGAGGAACGAGAACATCTGGATCAATTGATAAAACCCATTCCTGTCTAAATATGTTTCCATTTAGTAGAAGTCTGTGGCGATGGGTCACAAATCGAGGCTCTTTTTCCGGCGGGTTTGGTATCAGCTCTTCTGAGAGCCATTCCACAGGCGGCATTTTAGGCTCATGACTGCCAAGTAATCTCTCTCTACTATTTGAAGAAGTGGGTTCACAGGCCTCCCTGTATATCGGCCTCTGCCATTTGAAAGAAAAGTAATTCTTCTTCAACAGACCGGAGTTCCATGCTCTAGTATCGCCATCGTTGTATGAATTCCTGCCATATCCAGATCGGTTGAGATGTTCCTCAAAGAATTCTGGCGTAATTTGGAATATTGACCCGAGCACATCTATTAAGGTGGGCGATAAATCTTCTACGATGACGATGCGTCGCTCTAAATCAGACCCGATGTCTATTTGTGACAACTCATGGAGAACGTTTGGACCTGACCAGGTCCTTGGATAGTACTCAACCTTCGTTACGGGTAAGGACTTGTCTTTAAAGATGTCGTAGCGAGTAACACTTCCACCTTCTGGGTAGCGGCAAGATTGACGTAATACGTGACCAGCAGCCAAATGCGGTAAATGATAGGACAACTTTTCGACGTCTCTAAAATATGAGCCAGAACCAGAACCACCAAATCTTGATTCCACCAAACTTGCATTCGAAGATGAGATTGCTTGAGAACTTGCGAACTGTATAGTGTCCGGGTGAACATAATTCCGTGGAGATCCTGCGGCCATTCTGTACCAGTTCCAATCCAAAGGCTTAAAAAACGCAACGTGCGCGCATGTGACTTGAGGTACCTCGATTGGAAGGATGTAGCCAGCTCAATTGCCGTTAAGGGTTGAGGATAATGGGAGCATGGTGAGAGAGATTTCGTTAGGCTAATGCCTGGTTAACCCTAACGGGGTGATGAGGCCTTTAAATGGTCTGCGATGTAATAATAGGGACTTTGCGTCAGCGAAATTAAGGCCAGATTGGCGCTTTTGGCGTGCATAGCCACAATCTACGCTCAATCAAGAAGCCGACCCCGAGAAGCGCCAATCCCATAAGCGTATTAATATTTATAACTCCTTATTAGTCCCGCTTAAACCTTTCATCAGTGATCTATTTGGACTGGAGCTGATTTGGCGCGTTTGGCTGGAGCCGATTTGCATTGGCTGTGGATCTGCTGTTTTTTTTGGCGGCGCGGAGTGGATTTTGAGGCTTCGGAGCTCCAAGAGCGCCAGTACTATACCTAATATAGTAGTAGCTAGGCCTAGTATGGTAGTAACTAAGCCTAATATAGTAATAGTAGGTAGGTGCGTAAAAGAAAGGGGCTAAAAAAAAAGTAAGGGGTTAGTTAGTACGTACTTGTATATATATACACGTGACTATACGTGATATAACGTGCAGTTATATAATATTATGTGCAGTTATGTGATAATAAAATAAGAAAATTTCTACTGTAACCTAACTTTATGCACGTGCCATATATCGACACTAGAGCTCCGCAGCGCTCCTGGCGTTAAATCGTTATTTTGGTGGATGGAGTGGATTTGCCTTCAGATCCGCTCCACTCCAATCCAAATAGATCACTGCCTTTTATACTGTAAAATTGTAAAGCTTAATACGGCGAATTCAATAGTATTAAAATCATAACTCTCCGATATATATTCATAGAGATATAGATTTATTTAGGTATAATAAATATTTTCTCGGTCACATTTTCTTTATTTACGATTTAAAGTTACTTTATAATTCTCCCTAACTACTACCAGCCTTGCAAGGCCATATATCTGTTTCTGCTATGCGCGCCTCCTATATTAACTCTATAGATTTGCTTATTTCGATGTGGTAGATATTGCTGGGTAACACTGGCGTGGATCACCCAGAGTTACAAGTGACGAAAGCTGTGAAGCCTCCATATACAGATTCCATGCGGAATCTTCACATATACTTCCATAGAGGCTCTACAGCTCCAAAACCTAGGCCTAATTCAGTAAGAAGAGGCATTATACTCTGGTTGTAATAAAAGTTTCGTAGAGACAAGCTCACCACCTAATATTCGCCACCTTCGTTTCTGCCTAGAGCGACCCCCACCTTTCTACCCCACCTCCTCCGCCCTCCGCCCTCCGCCCTCCACACATCGTGACATTCTAAAGTTCAAGTCCCGTACGACATCACTACGGTATTAGGCATATACTTTGTGGGCGGAGCATAACAGCCAGGGGCCCTGCTAACGCCACCAAAATTAATTACACCAATCAACTCCCTGGCTTTCATGTTATTGGCTGCTTCACAGAGAGGAGACACTAAGGTTTTAACACAAAACATGCCACCCCCGACCCGTGTACGTACCCGTGCACCAGCTCCACCCGCCCCACCACAAAATATATGCCTGATACCGTAGTAAAACAAAGCCTCTTACTAATAGCGTGGAAATCGTAGAGCTCCACATGCTCCATATATCTTCCAACAGTCAAAACTCCATGGAAGAAACTCCAGATACTTACAACACTAGGACCACCTACAACACTACATGGTTGTATGTGGCTCGTCAACTTTGGGCGCAAGGCCCCTAATGAGGCTTTGACCAACGTAACAGCCAGTAGTTTACGTCATTGTGTAGCTGAGCAGGTGGGAAGCGCCTTGGTCTGAGCAGACTTGCCAATAAACAAGCAAAGGCAAGCCTGAGGTCTCAACTTAGCTTGTTTGAACCATACGCTTGCTTGTTAGCCTGCAAGCTAGGTAGGTATCTGGAAGCCGATTCTCCCTGCTGGCAAGTCTTGGGTCTAGGGAAACTCGGGACCCTAAGACTGAGCAGTTCTATGCAAACTTAATCGCGTCGTAAAAGTGCAGATAACTTTTGTATAGCCCCGAGCGGTGATGGCCGCAAAGCTTTCGGCAAAGTTCCCTACACAAGCTCCGCAACCTCCAAATCCATGGCAGAGCTCCGCGAAGAGGCAGAGGTAAGAACCTATAGTCCCATATCCACCCGCCATACAATTTGTAGAGCATTATAAAGAATGAAAGAGATATTACACACTAACTCCGCTTAGCTTGATAAATCTACACAGGTTTATAACATTCCTCAGATAATTGCTTGATATAACAAATAGTTCGCTTTGTCGCTTCTACCATAACTTCAATTGTTATTACATACCCGATGAAATGGCTTATACAGAAAACAAGACGGTTAGATGCTATAAAAAACTCCATAATTAGCATAAAAAAGTAGTCATTTTCGTCGGCAGCTATTAAAAAATAAAGTTTAGCTTAAGTTATTTCTTACTACAAAATAAACTACCTTTAGCAGCGTTGAACAACCGCGAACCCTGCCAGGGTAGAAGGACTGACTATAAATTATATATAGAAATCAAGGATTTCACACGGCATCCCCTTAATAGCCCTTTAGAATGATGCTCCATTTATCAGCCCTCCTGTAATGGAGCGGTTAGAGCAAGTTTACCGAAGACAGTGACTTCTTCATTCATTTATGTTTCTGTAGAAGGCTAAGACGAACTGACCCATTACTCGATATCTACTGTTACGGCAAGCACTTCCTTCGAGATAATAACACTAACAACGACTATCACTACATATGATTCAACAAACTACAAGATTCCCAACCCCCTCTCTAAGCGGAGATGCATGCCAATAAGGCGGTGAATTCCCGACCTATCGCCCTACGTAATGCCTTATCCAGCCAGCCATATACAAACTTTTAGCTCCAGGATTTCCCACATGATACCTGCTAGGAAAGAATCTAGCAAAACGCGTTAGAAAGTCTAAGAAGAATCAAAAATAACTTCGTACCTCACTTCTTTCAAAGTTTCCATGCTGTAAAGGAAGCATCGAGTCTTCGATGGGGAAAATTTTGTCCTTTATTCCCTAAGAGTACATTAGTCCATAATTAAATCCTTGGTGCGAAGTGACCGATGGGCAGCTTGCTCCAACCATTGCTATACACCTGTAAATATTATTTGACAACGAATTCTATATTCATCTCATTAAGCCCTAAGCCATGTTGGGTACTATATAACCTTCAAATCGAAGCTAATTTGGATTTAAAAAAATCTATCATAGCTCTTATTTAAAGCCTTATACATATGTAAGTTTTAAATGATAATAGTTTCTTTTAACGACTATTTAGGACTACTTTCACATGTAAATATAAAATATCCGGAAGTTCTAAAATAGTGTACTATTTATCTATCTACTTCCTCGTCTTGAGACATATCTAATGCCGAGTTTCCCGACACTTCTGACGCTTTCGACGTTTCCGTCACTCCTTCGTCACCCTGCATCTGCCCCTGCCTCTGCCTCTGCTAGCTGATCTCTGTTTGTATTATTTACCTGCTCTTGTGTTAGCTATCCCTTCGGCTGGTGGTGTCCTACCAAAATAATAATCTATGTGATACAAAATTATGAGGAAAGGGCGATG
>KV750505.1:0-19698 GCA_001692915.1 Glonium stellatum
TTCTACGGAGCGTCTGATTTATGAGATAATGCGCACGCGCGTGCGTACAACTATCGTCATTGCACCATAGCCCGACCCTCCACTCCAGATCCAACTCACATTACCAAGTCAGAATAACCTCGCGTTAGACTCACAAGAATACCTAATACGCACAGTTGTTTGTAGGATCACCAATTGATCATATCGCGGAATGATATACTTTTTCATACAGTTTGTCGGGTTTAAAGGCTTTATCAAACTTAATCAAAATCATATTGGTGACCGTAGAGTAATTACATAAAAGTCATCATTTTGCGTGGAGGCCTCAAGCCCAACGTCCATAGCAATTTTCCATTAATGACAAAAAGCTTCTAATGACCCTTAAAGCCGTGATAGCCCGGTAATCTCGCGAGGTGCATGGTATGTTGGCACCTTCATATCAAGAGCTGAGCCTGAGTACCCTAGGTCCTCCGCAACGAGAACAGCGCATTTCTCACCAATCTATTATACAGTTAGCTTTGTTCTTATTCTTCAGTGCATTGGGGCATACCAAGAGGGCTGTTGAATACGTGTTGCATCCTATCGACAAATTAATAGCCGTTAAACCGAAGAGTGGCCGTTCCCAAATACTTACCAACGTTGTCCGGGCAGATACTCAAATCCGCAACCTTCAGACCCTTTACACCATGCACATTGAGACGCTCATCCAAGACACCGTGCTTGACAATCGAATTGCCCTCCTTTGGCGCCATCGAGCAAGTACCGAGCGAGTGCCATGTTGTCTCAACGTGCCTCTTGACCCACTCTTCGACCTTCTCAATGTCCTGCTTGGTGTACTTGAGGTCTTCGTAGATGGTCTGCTGGTTCGAGTTAAGGAAGTTGGGCTTGGGTACTTCACCGGCCTCAAGAGGCATCGACCATGATCCTAAATAAACTCAGTAAAATTTCCCGCACGTCAAGGCGCGTGATGAGCGGTACTTACCGTGCTGGATTCCAGCGGTGAGGTGGTTAGGTCCCGCATAAGCATTAGTAGTTGCCAAATCCAGATCATTAGCCCGAGCTGGCGAGTCGAATGCGTAGAATGGATGCATTGCTTGGACTTCACCAGCATAGGCGTCCATACGACGGGCAGTCTCTCGAGACTTGACGTAGCCCCAAACCATGGGAGCCATATCACGCTTATCATTCATGAAGCCGGCATCAAAGTCTGGCGCCTCGTACGGGTTGGGTGAGACAATGTGTGTTGAGCCACGGGAGAATGGATACTCAAGGAAATGGAACATTGTGAAGAACTTCCCTGGAGGCATGAGCATGTGATCTAGATAAATGTTAGTAGAGTTCTTAGTCCGCTAGTGTAATCCATTACCTCCGAACCAGCCTGCAATCACGCTGTAATGCATAACTGGCTTATCCTAAAAACAGTCAACAAGTTATTCCTCTCGTTATCTGGGGTTAACGCACAGGCTTGTTCTTGAAATAGCTATCCCACCCAGATCGGAACTCTGGTGTGGGCCACTTGTCCATTTCCTTCAATTCTTCCTCCGTTGGACGGATCTTGACGCCCGCTTCAATACCGTTGGTAGCCAATGGGCCAGTTCCGTTGATATTCCATTGGTTGAATACCTTCTCTTGGGTGGCTGGGTCTCCACGCACAAAGTCATCGAAGGACTCGACATTTGGCTTCGCACGGTAGACGGAGAAGGTTAAGTAATGGTCCTGGAAGTTAAGACCAACACCTGGAAGGTTGACTAAAGGCTTTACGCCTGCCTTGCGAAGCTTCTCGGGGTCACCTAATGATGTGAGTCATTATTTGGGTCCTCCTAGGGGTTATAATTTGAGCCTACCAATGCCGGATCTTTGAAGGATAAGAGGTGAACTCAATGTGCCTCCCGAGACAACAATTTGTTTACGAGCTCTAATGGTCTTGTACTGGTTTTGACCCGGCGAGAGTGGCTTAGTTCTGTGGTCGTTATTATCTCCCTAGGCTATCATCAAAAACGTGAAGACTTACGGAACAGTTCTAACTGCCACAGCACGGCCCCCCTGTACTCGCATATGTTAGAAACCACTTTACTTCGTTAACGGGGACTAAAGAGCTAACTTCTAATTCTACACGGTCTACTTTAGTGTTGCACATCAAATGGAGATTCGATTTCACAGCGCGTGTGCTGTGGATGTATCCATGCGCACTATCCGATCGGCGACCCTGGTATGTGGTTTAGCATTCAGTCCCAAGGATCCAGAGTGAAACTAACAGTATCCCTATAGACTGGTCAGTCATCTATATAGCACCTTAAAAAGAAGCTTGGGATTTATGTCCATATGCGCAATTTTAAGGAGAGGCAGGGGAAAGATGGAGCGGTTGGAGCGGAGAGTAAAACTCCGCAACTCAAGCACTGAGCGGCTGAATACCACTAGAATACCAAACAGTGACCATGGGTTCTCACCTATTGATCCACTTCAACCAGTGTTCAGCACCATGTCCCGTGACCAAATCCTGTAAATCATCCGTCGTTGGGATGCCCTGTGACTCTGTTGCACGTAGGAAATCCTCCTTGATTGGGTACGTGTAATTGCCGAACGATACCTTAATCGGGCCCTCAAAGCCGTGAATGTCACGGTTATTGCATGACCTCTAGATTCCAAAATTAGATTACTACTTCTTCAATTGGAGGAGTTCGGTACAACTTACCTGATATGTCTCGTGCTTCTTCATCAACGGAAGAAGTTCCTTTGTGGTCCACCCTGCGGCTTGGAAGTCATCATAGTCGGATGCCGAAGCGCGAGTATACATCTGAGAAACTTGTTAGACACGCCAATGATTAGGGTATAGTAGTGAATGCTACACACCATGAAGTTGATGGAGGACCCGCCGCCGAGGATATGGGCGCATGGGACAACGGCTCGACGGCCATCGAGCCACTCCGAGGGACGGGAGTAGTAGAAAGAGGCAGTCTTGCTGTCCAGCTTCATATTCCGGGGGTAGATTCCCGGCCGGTATACCCTATTCATCCATGAATGAGCTAGGAGTTGCCAGAAGCCCACGGCGAGACATAGTCAGTGGCTCCTTACCATGGATTGTTTAGATTACTCTCTCCCGCCTCGATCAGGAGAACGCTGAGGTCGCTGCTCAAATTCGCGAGCCTACCTGCGACCACACAACTGATTCATTTGTTAGCTATACTTGCTTCAGACACATGGACTACCCTACCCGCAAGACCCTCCACCACACACGATAATATCGACCTCATCTGGGATGGTCATTTCGAAAGATTTTGAACGAAGCTCTCAATTGATGTCAGGAGTATGAAAGCCACAGTAGAGATCAACCCCAGCTGTATACAGGCAAATCATCTCACTCCCGGCGAAGCACAGCATACTTAAATCTCTCTAACCCCGCACCCCAGATTTTTCGGTAGGAGGGAGCTCCACTACTGCTGACGAAAGACGAGGGTCGAGAACCGTGAACTAGTGATGGACCCTTGACAGTAGTATCTGTGCTCTAGGAAAGCTGTGAAGGTCCTTGCTCGAAACGGGGTAGCTCCTCATGCGGGATGACTGAAGGCCAGAACATAGAGAAGGCCATTGCCCCGAAGATACAACGAGGAGTAGCACGTCCGTGTTCCACAAAGCGTCTGGAATATACCGGGGGACAGCGAACTGAAGGTGGTTGATGCTTGTGGTCTGGGTAGCCTGCATGTAGCTCTGTTGTTACTTTGTCTGACCGAGGCGGTGGGGCTCAGGGTAGGAATCGAGCTAGGATTAGCGGCGCCGTTCAGTGGATACTTGAATGTGCGGAGAAGCTCCAAGTAGGCTGAGAGGGATTATTGGGGATTTTGCCCCCGCTTCGATCCGCTGATTTTTCGATGTGAGCAAGACATGGTTAAGGGTTTGATACGAGTACATCATCCGATACATGATCCTTGGAGTCTGTGCTTACTTCGATTGGTGGCTAAGGAGCAAAGGTCGCCAGTCGACTTGCTGAATTTGTATTTCAATTAGAGAGCCAGTAGAGTAAAGACGAAAACGAGAGCGAGACTGACGTTGAATATGAACTCCTCGCAGTTTAACCGCCAACTTTACTCACAACATATGTAGGGCAACTACTCCCGACTATGATATTAAAGCTCAGCTGTTGTGTAGCTACCAACACTTAGCCTAATGCGGGTGTGCAGGCTTCTAGTCAGTAGCGTGGAACATGACCTCCACGCTTCCCCGCATCGTTGCGGGTCCGCAGCACGTACCGTGTTTGGATGGTAGCGGTGGAGCAATTCAGCGTGCGTTAGGTACTCAAACGAATGTATCGGATGTGGGGCAGTTAGGTGAGGTCCAAGCAAGGTGTGCTTGGCCGGCAGTGGTGGGACGTTTTACCCGCTTTTTTGAAGTAAGCGCTCCACTAATGTTGGTTTATTGAAATGAGGCTTGCCTCGACTAGTTTGCTGTCGTCCAAATCTGTTTTTAGATCTTTGTTTGAAGGACGTCCGAATGCTTCGTGGCAGTCGATCTGAACTTGCTGGCAAGGTCGGACGTGCGGGAAGCCTCTCAGAAGACCCGCAAAGGTTAGGATAAAACTCTTAGAGTTGACGAAGCCATTGGCAGGCTTGGGAACGGAATTGCGCGGCAACAAAAATGTGATCAGCACCTCGAATCAAAGCCCGTTGTTTTTCCTGTGGGGTGAAAAGCTGGGGAGCCAGGGAGCTAAGGATCAGCAAAATGCGGGGATCTCGAGAGGGGTTCGTCAATTCAAGTAATCCGCGACGCGACTTCAATACTCACAATGTAATAACACGAAAGATCCAAAGAATTCAGAATCACTTGGACTGGCGGATTAATTTGAACGCACTAAGTGAAAGTGGAAATTGCTTCACGCCAATCCTGTGACTTGAGTCAACATGCCGGCCAAAGTGCGAAGAATTTCTACGTTTGGTATCATTGAGAACTAATAGTACTTCACAAAGAAACCTTGGACTTAATCGTTATTCCCGGCACTTGTTCCATCGCTTTACATTTCGTCGAGATCAGGCGCTGCACAGTGCCCATCCGGCCTATGGCTTAACCAATCGCGTAAGCATGCATGGGAAAGCACCTGAAGTGCAGCATCACCGAAACCAGCGATGATTCGCACCTTTCCGTATTCGATCCCAACGGGAATCCCGGCACCGATAATATTCGGTGTGTGTCCATTGTTGCTAGATGGTCGAGATGTTTGGTATATTACTTAGCCCCGTCGTCTAACATATGCAGAACCTGCTATCTGCAATCAAGACGACCAGCGGATTAAGAAAGCCTTCGTACCACCACTTTCTATATCGCTCCCAGAAATGCGGGTTAGTTTCGCTGCATTGGATTTTACTGGATGATTGTAACCACCGATCTGGACGCAGACGCTTGATAAGGAATATTAGGCAGTTATCAGGCCATTCACATGCAAGTGTATGCATGAAGGCAGATCGGCAATTCATGATTTGTGATTGATATCCGTAAAGTCGCGTCGGCTGTGTGTGCACTGCTTGCGTTGGCATCATTCTAAAACGGTCTGAATAAGAGCCGGCAATTATAGCGCGCGGGGTCAACGATGCCGTATTCGTAAGTCTAGCGACTCGTTTCTGATCTGTGTATTTTCAGGCTGTGTCACAAGAGGCCCCGGCTTTCCGAGACCTCCAGGGACCAATCCTGGGGTATTCTACAACTACACCTCTATCAGTAATACCCCAAGTCTACCCTGGAAATGGGGTATCCGAGAAACCTGTCTATGGTATTACCCTTCCAACCCATAACGCCATGCTAAAAGAATATGTTGAGGGGAGATGAGAAGCTGTCTTCAAATGTTTCTCGGTTTTTAAAAAAGCTCCTTACCAAGTGAAGGTACCGTGATATTACAATACGTCTTCGCGTTCCCAGCCAATTGGCTTTAAGTGTTCAATTCCCTTTGTCGGGTGTGGCTTCGAAAGGTCCTTATACGTACTCACGTAAGGATTTGGATCATTCCTCTGGTCGAGATTTCCGAGGGTATGGTTAACCTCCCTGTGCTTGGCCTCGTCGGCCCTGATGTATAGGAGCAGGTCCCGCATGGTTCTTTTACCCTCTGGCATGTTCCAGTATTTCACAGCAATCTCAGGAGCCATCGTTTTCTCCCACAGTGGAAGCTTTCCAGCTTCCAAATCCTTAATCTCTCGGGTGTATGTCATGACTGCCTCTTCTTCAAGATAGCCAACGAAGCGATGGCAGGTGCGGGGCGAAATCAAGTAGGCAACGAACATGGCGTTGAAGAACACGCCTTGCGCTCCGAGGACCATTAGACGCATGAACCAACCTGGCTCGGCCATTTTGAGGAATGTGAGGAGGTGCATGCGTTCGTTGAAAGATTCTTCGAGAAGCGTCTCGATCCTAGAATTTCATTAGTTCTACTGCGTAAACCATTTATAGGCCGGTCTACACTTACCATCCATTGTCCCTTCTCATTCGTCTCATGCTGTGAAGGTGACGAAGCATGCCAGCAACCATTCCCGGAACCCCTGCAACACTCTCAAGAAAGATATTTCGAATCATGTACTTTCGTTCGGTCATTGCGTATTTCCTGTTGGCAGCGGCAGGATCCGTTTTAGAAAGCGCTACGGCCTTGTCGTGTTTGTAGCCAGAGGCAAAATCTAGGCCAGTGCGTAAAACACGCACGGCAGCCAGCGCCACCCAATCTGACCAATTCTTGGCTTCACGGTGTGCTATTGTGACAGCATTCATCTGCTCTTCCGTATAACTGTACCAAGGTATTAGCGATGCCAGTGGGAATCGATTCGGGAGGCTGACATTGGATGAGGCCAGGCGGGGGGTGTCTCTCTAACATTATCCGTCTCTGGGGGAGGGAAGAATTCTTTAATTCGAGGAGCCGGAGTAGTGGAAAAGTTCCGGTGAGGGTTGCTAAGTTGAAGTTTGTGGACGACGATATAAGCTGGTCTCGTACTAAAGTTGGTAGAACTAGGTAAGCCGCTGAAGGCCTTTAGGATTTGGGCGGAAGTCCGCTGTGAGGCAAGCACTCCACAAGACGTTGCTGTTCTTGTCGAGAGCATGAGTGAGGCGTTGAAGTGGTGTTAGGTATAAGGCGAAGTATGATAGTGGTCAGTATGGAGTCAGCAATAAACTGAGGCAGCAACGGCAGCCTTTATACTGCTCTAAAAAGCAGTACTAATTATGGCAGAGGCTAGAACCAGCCATGGAGCTCATACGGGAAAGCAAAACAAGCAAAGGATGTTCACAATGAGTCAGCTGGGTACGGCGTGTCTTCCATGGGAATAGACCCCAATCCGACCAGAGAGCGTGCGGAAATGCGTACTCGCACAATCCAAGACATGCTAGCCGCCATCCCTCGTATCGGATATTTGTCAAGAGCGGTAGTGTTTGGAGTACGGGACGAGGCGCAAGCCGAAGATTGTGTCATTTGACAAGGCTGTATGAGCAACTTTGCAGCTGAGCTGTCAGATATCTGTGGCCAAGAGAATTTGTCGGAGAGAACGATGAGCTTTTTCAGTGCAGATGACTGCTGAGTCGTTTGTTCTTACGGCCCTTCCGGCTCGTTTTCGTCGGCCAATTTCTTTTCTCGCCGTCTCGGTGTCTCGGTGTCTCGGTTCCGTAGGATCCACCCATAAGGCTGAACCCAATGCTCGGCTGAAACCGACATTGAAACCGCTCTCTACCTGAGGAAAAAACTTGAAATATGTGCCCTATGTCCACGCACAGTTTTACAATAATTCTGTTTACCTAAGTGTTCGCCTGGCTTAGTCGTCGAGGCTATTTGCAGCATACCGCGGAGGAGCCCAGCTCCACTCGGGTGCTTAGGAATGTAGGCGACCAGCACGTAAGATGGCTGACTCTGGCCAGGGGTGTGCCTCGGGGAATTCACTACCTACATACTACGTAGTATTAGTACCTCGCTATCTAAAAGCTATTTTCTCGGCGTTCCTTGTCAGGCTTCCTCGTCAACCCTCTTTTCTTTCTCCCTTCTCATAGACTGCAATTGATCACACTACCGTTTCAAGCACAGTATGAGATGTGGACGGAGGTGTGTGGATTTCTAAACGTCTCATTTACTTGAATTAAACCCTTCTGTCTATAATAATCCGAATTTGCGAAACGGATAATCCCCTTGCTCTACTCCTTTCAAAGCAGCCTTACACTATACCATCAACATATATGGCCTGAGGTTACTAACACACTTAGCTAGATGACAAAGGCACGAGCATATCTTACATGCATTGCTAGCGCATAGGCGTTATTCCTAGTGTTTTCTCTACGCGAATAGCACATTTGCACCCTTAAACAATATAACAACATTTTCGCTCTACAGCATGTTCCTTCCACGGCATATTTCGGTAATAAGCCCTATAGCCTTTTATTGGCAACGATAACAGACCACAGTGTAAGTAGCTCGGATTTCGAGGATGCGCATTCCTAAAATTGCGAGCATGCCCTGTTCCATTTGACAATTACAACGGTCGACAACTTGCACCCCTGCTCACCAGAAGGCACTTGCCTCGCCCGCCCTTGTATCTTGTCATATAGCCACTCGGAATCAAGGCCATACAGATTTATCTTCGAGAATACTATTTGCCAAGAGTTCCTACCGCTTCTCTGCCAGCTAGGTAACTCTTAATAACCTCATTAAGCCCAGGTGCGGCTTCCTTCCACAAATCAAGTTGGGTATAAAGTTTCTCTCGTTTTCAGCGAACTCCCTTTCTAGCTCTTCACAGCCCTCACTATCAACGCCTCACGCTGAATCACGCTGAAAGGGGTCCCCCGGGTCATTTACGGAGACAGCTTGGCCCAATCTCGAAGGCGAAGCACGTTCCACACCACTATTTTATCACCAAAACATCAAGGCTTAGGCATCAAACTTCAACGAATTTTCAGCATTTTCGGTTCATAATCATCAAGTGATAAAGCTTCCCCGTGCATTAGGCCATGAACGTAGCACTCGCCTATAACCGTGAAAGAGCCATCACCGGAGGGTCGGAGGACGATGGGAACTTCAGAGCCATGAAGGATATAGATAACATCTCCAACAGCCGCCGCTTTGGGGACACAGGCAAGTCTTCCCCTTTTAGTGCGACTGAATCGCCGTCTTGCTGACCACATGTAGAGAGAAGATTCTATAAGAGCGCTAGTGCCGTGATTATCATTGTACCATTCGTGGAACGCTCGAGAAAGGTTGATGAACTCTTCGGAAGGAATATACTCCGAAGGCTCGCTACCTATCGTAACGTCACCTCTGCTGGCTATTGAGCACCAGGTTTGATGCATGTATTTAATTAGAGTCACTAGTGGATCAGCAGTTCGATAAGAGCGCTCCGGCGCGATGATATGATTCGGCTCGCGAAGACAAAACCTAAGAATTGGCGGGGCGTTCTTCATAAATTCCAGGTACTTGCGAAAATATTCGGAGTAAATCCTTGGAGCTGGGTCGCCGTTGCCGGTTAGACTGCAAGTCATAGTTCGCCAAAATTCCTCGTAGCGTCTAGCAGTCATCGTGCGTTTCCCTCCAGCCGCCAAACGCCAACAGTCCTGCAGCCATTGATTGATCAGATCAATTTGTTCAATAGCGCCTTCATCGATCTGAAATAGCGAGGTTGACTTGATAAATTGAGGCACAGGACCAAGGGCGCCGACTGAATCAACTGCACTGCCTTCAACGTGTAGCACTGTACCGTTATGTGAAAACCACGCATCTTTCTTAGCCCTTCCCGAGGCCGAAAACTTGGTCTTATTGACATAACGGACAAACGGATCAATATCCTCAATCCGTGTCCAATCAGGAACCCAAGAAGGGAGCTGTAGCTGTTCGGCTCCCGGCGAGGTGGCGCAAGCGAGTGACCTAAGGCTACCACACCTGATGATATCCCAGATTGCAAACCGTTTGAACAGTTCCGAGATGGAAAGCGAATAATTAAAATCAACTTCCCAGTCATACAGGTATATATCGCGGCCTTGGGAAATACTCATGACAGCAAATACCCTATCTCTAGGGTCGGAACACTCGCAAAAGCGAGTCGCAAGCATAACGTGAAACAGAGGATCAGTGAATCCCTGGTAGTCTGGACCCCAATACCATTGCTTAAACATACGCTGTCCTTTCGCGTCTTCGATAGCAGCTACATTAAAGCATGCATTGCTGGCATACTGGTCAAGAAATATCGTGGCAAGGCCATGGTTCTTCAGATCCCAGAGAGCGCTTGAAACAATGCTCCAAGGTATTTCCTGTCCGCCGCACAGTATCACGGCGCGGTTGGCGTTCACCACTTCCTGGACTACCCATAGGCGGTGGAACCAAGGACGATGGAGAAGGTCAATGAGTGGCTGCCAGTCGAGCTCTTCCAATATTGCTCCCTCTACTTCTCTTCGGAGAATCGGTTCATTCCAAGCTTTTGACCACTTCACCCGTCTATAGAGGCGTGGAGTTTCTTGCTGCCAACTATATTGTCTCCAGAAATAGAAACGTAGTTTTCTGATAACGTCAAATGCGTCTCTGACATCATGTGTCTCTTCTCCGAGCCATATGATCACTCTGGCGGCTTTAGAAAAGACATCTCCCATAATACGTACTTGTAAACTGCGCTCTTCAAGATCGGACTGGTCGACGCACAAATAATCGATCCATAGAACGCGTACTACTACTGATGATCGAAGTTGCTTTAAAGCAGAATGGAGGTGGGAGGTTACGTTCACACGTCCTTGAGGGCCATATACCGCGCTTTCTGGGGTGCTGTGATCCCACGCATAGGACAGTGCCTCGTATACCGGGTGCCTATCCTGTAGTGATATGTGCTCCAGATGATAATGAATATCATCATCTCCTATGCCAGGGTGGAGGAACAGGAGTCGGATTTCGTGCTTGTAGAGCAATTCACAATAGCTCTCAGGTCCGGTACCATCTGATTTAACAGGACCCTGTGGAGGAAGCAGTTCGTGCCAAGTACTAACAGCGTCGAAATCATACCCGCCTACGCTTTTCAATTCTTCATCGAAGGACTGTAATGAAGGCTTGTAGAGCCCCCCAACTAAGAGCGCGACTGGGAAGGATAATACCGTCACGTAGTATACTCCAGCAACATAATACGAGCGAAAGTTGCTCCGTGGCCTTGACCTATGCCTTTTCTCTGTAGGTGACTTAAAATAAGATCGGCAAAGTGTAGGATTGTCATTCAAAGGACAAAGTCGCCGAGCGAGTTGTGGAGGCCGACCCAGCGCTGAGCGGAGGATCTCTGATGTGGCTTGCGTTAAATAGGATCGTGGGAGTACCATGCTAATATAGCTGCTAGTGATTGTAGAACTAGGAATCTCGATAAAGGATTCCTTTGAGGTAACGCAAAAATTGACACTCGCTGCCGCGGTTGTGCTTCAGCTTGCCGCTGAGGCTGTGCACGCATGACATGTACTGCATTAGGTATACCGCGCTTACATAACGCAATCTGGGGGCTGAAGCCGTAGCCCTACTTTAACTTCTACTATTGCTAGAAGGTACTGTAGGAAAAGCATCAGGTAAGAGAGTGACAAAATGAGGTACAAATGTCGCTTAGGAGTTCTTCCACTTCAAAGCCGGAGCTTTACCATGTCCTGTAAATGTCGAAGGAGCACGGGGAACGAAATACAACTTCAACGATCTGTGAGTAACTCTCCAACTGAGCGAACTCTCATGCTCTTAGCGCCGGGGACATTGCTCCTTTATTTCCTCAGAATGACACCGAAACAACCTTTTCAGCACACTCTTTGAGTTTTAGCTACGTCGACTAGAATGGGGAGGTATCCAGTAAAGCCAAGACGTGGATCACCGCTTGGGCTTCTCGTAGAATGGTAGGCCATATGATTTCGCTGTACAGTAACTAAAACACCATTCCTAGAGAGAATTACATACTAATTAAAGCAGATGGGAGGTAACCAGTGCTTCTTTGTGGACTTTCATACTCATTGTTCATCCTTCATTCCTCATTCTCCAGCACCTATATTCAACTTTGACGGTGCTCCGACGCCGCTAGGCTGAATTCTTCTACTTTGCCGTGAATCGACTTTCACCTTGTTTTACATCTATTTTCGAATGCTCAACGCCTGTAACATTCGCAGCAGGGGGCCCTTTATTGAGGTGCTGGACAAACTCTTTGAGAGCCTGGTCACTGCCTTGGGCTTCACCGGTGACCTGATATCCCTGATCAGCCTGTGGAGCCTACACCTTTATTAAATGTGAGCTTGCCGTCCCGTCAGAGGCATTCCGAATGAATCCTTTCACGCCAATGCTGTTGGCTTGTTTGGCAGTAAAATTACTGAGTAACGTCAGCAAATAAATGTTATTATATTGACAATGAATAGCGCATACCGGAAATTGACACCTGAAATATGATACAAACGGTCAATAGTTGCGTATATATTATCCAGCCAAGGTTAGACTGGCTGACCTTGGACCTCGCCCTCAACTTTGTAGGAGATCTGATGCCCAAGTTAATATATTGATGCACCGAGTGAAGAGAGGCAGGATTACTCTCTTCTCTGCCATCTTAGCTGTTGTAGATAGAAACCTTCTCATTCAAGACTAATTGAGGTTGTTTATGAGGTGGGATAAGTAAACAGCCAAGTTAGGGTGACGCTGAGATGTCATGAGTGTAGGACTGCAGATTGACCCTCGACCTTCAGAAAAGCCACAAACAAACCAATGACGTCGGGGTGAGAGCAAGCGAGCCCAAGCGAGGTGATCGCCATGCAAATGCAGGAGGCAAAAGTCCGGCGGGTGAAAGCGCCTGCAGTACTGTGTGCACAACTTCTTCGTACGGGCATGTTCCCGGTCGCACATCACTTTTATCGATAGTATGCAAAAGTAAATGTAGCTCACGAGAGCCTTCGGGCGTTCGCCGTCTCTTAAGAAAGTCGCGTTGTTTTGAGGCGTTTTACGCGTGTTCCGGATCCGCGGCGTCAATTTCCGACACAGATCACAGATCTCCTCGTTTTACCTATGTAACTTATGTTTGAGCAGCATAACCACCACGCTACCACTGAAACCCCTTAACAACACCTGTGAGATAGACGTCAACAAACATATTAGATCACCATTTGACAGAGCTCATCCGAAATATACTCTCGTATCGAAGCACTTTCTGCGCCAACGGGCCGTACGGCCTCCACTGTCTTGTTGCCAAGTCACCATGGCCGAAGACACCTTACCCTCTCCCATTGAGCGACCGGGCTCTCCTTCGCCATGGGTTTCACCCTCTCTCGCAATCTCATCATGTCCTCAACTCGATCGGTCAGTGTCGACTGGCTCCTCGGTGTCTTCAATCTCGGGGAGGTCGTCAAGTTCGCGACTTTCGGACAGTGGCATCCCGGGAAGGCGGCGAGGTTACATGCGGCCGCAGGCGACGGTATTTGCACAGTCGGCAAGGCACAGGGAGAGTGTTATGAACCTGGGAACCATCGCGCATCTGCAGTACTACTTCGCAAGAACGGGTCTGTTGGATGGGAAAGGGGCACAATTGGCGAAAGCTCGGAAAATCAGTGGTACAGTAAGTTGCCCTGCGACTCCGACATCTGAAACTCCGAACAATCTATCGTACCTTTCGTTATCGACGGCGGACAAGGAACCGACATATGATGGATCCGGGCTTACACTGGAAGACTCTCATCATGGCGATGGGTTGGTGGAAAGCCCAATCGACCAGGAAGACGCTTCGAGCAGTTGGGAGGATTACCAAGAACCAATGATGCTTCCGCCAACCGTCAGTACATACAAGAACACGCCAGTTTACGTGCCTCCACCCCCGGACATGGTTGTCCTGAGGAGGGAACTCCTAGAGGCGATAGAGGATGCTCTCAAAGTGTTGAAGGAACTTGACAAGGGGCAAGCCGCAGGACTGGAGAAGGACGGTACCGCAGCAGAGTCGGAGTCACAAGGGTGGTACGAGATACAAGGATTGCATCTTCTGGACATTGTCACACTGGCTATTCGAGCCGCGAAGAACTATTATACTGCGCACGAACGCCCTCAACGATTATATTCCATCAAATCAGAACGAAGGATACGATCCGAATTGTACCAAGTTCTCGATGTGCTGAAGCGGATGGCATCGAGGAATTTCACCGGCGGAGTGAAGTTGGGTGAACGGGAGAGTATCACATCGTGGGCTCTGAGTATTTGCCAGCTCCTCGAAACAGAAGAAGAGAAGGAACGGCTCGAACAAGAAGAACGAGAAAGATGGAGCTGGCGTGAGGGCGACTGGAGCGGCAAGGAAAGAGAGCGAGAATGGCTTTTCCTACGATCCTTTGACCCTAACCCCGAGCAGCTACCCGCCTGGACCGAGCCTTCAGAAGGCACACAACTACCCACACCATTCCTACAAGCCCTCCAAAACGGTCTACGCCTGATCCACCTACACAATGAGCTGGTGAATAAGTCCAGACGGCATTTTGAAGAAATCAAAACATATCACACAGACACGGCGAAACCATACCGCTGCGCGGAAAATCTTCGGTACTGGATCAAAGCAGCCGAGCTGAGATGGGACGTGAAACTCAATGTCGATGTAATGGGCGTGGTCCACGGCACGGATGAGGTGGCGTGGAGGAAATTCGACCGAGCCTTGCTGGCGTGGAGCAAAGGCGTTCGGGAGGAAATAATTTCAGAATGGAAAGAACAAAGGAAAGCATCACAGAAGAAGACACCCACGCTGCGGATTGATGCGGGACTACAACCAGAAGTGAGTGGCATGGCATAGCATAGAGAGCGTTGTGGGCGTTTCTTGTTTTGGAAATCTGTACAGGATGCCTTTTTGGCTTTTACGGATGTTGTAATACGGTTTTGAGATTGGTGGAGATGACATTTCTGGCATATGTTTTTTTTTTCCCTGACAACGGCCTAGCGCACGCCTTGTCTCCTCTCCATAGTTTGAAGATACCCCCCCCAACTCTTACAGTTTCACCGGTTGAGTCCAGTGCGTCGAAGTAGAATGATGCAGTAGCAAAGTGATAAGTGTATTGGCTGTTGCACTCGCTGCACAGTGCCTTGGTGGCGTGGGTTGGGTTGGACTGCAAGGGCACGACGTCCCCTTGGTTGTCGATCGTTCAATGTCCAGCGGAAGGACCGTACCCCTGCCTGTGCCAGGGGTCGGGACCTTTCTTCTCTGGGTTATTGCGTCTGCGCCTCGTTGATACGGAGAATAAGTGAGCGGCTGCTGGAGACTTGTACTGCATCTATCCTGCAGCTTACAGGGGAAGCAAGACGTAAACTCGCCCGCCCGTCGCAGCGCTTTAAGACGACCTCCGTTGTTGTCCGCATTGTTTGCCTCAAACGCGACGAGGCCTGCAGGTCGCGTCAGGGAAATCATTCAGCCTAGGTAGCGACAATTCCTTCTACACCACCCTCAACGCTACATAACTCAATTCACACCACCAACTACTCATACCGGCAACCTTGTTATCGAGAGCATTCGCTCCTCCATGACGGCTCGCAGTCCAGCAAGCCAGCCGTTGACGACTTTGACGACTCCCCAGCCCGCTTCACCCTCCGATGCCAGCCCCAAGCGAAGCCAACGTGGCCGACCTCTTTCTCACGTAGAGCTATTCACCTCGACGCCCACTCATCCGACCGACACCCCGGATAACGCCACTGATACCCCACTGGACGGTCGCCGCATCGTACGAAAACCCTCGCCCGGCCTATTGGCCCGCATGAAACTTTTGGACATCCGGAATAAGAGTCGTGTTGTCTCGAGCCCGGTATTAGGACAGGACAAAATTGGAAGGATACCCGAGAGCCAGCTTCGGGAATTGGACAGTCTACACAGAGATAGTTCCATCAGGATTCAGCGACGAGGAAGTGCTTGGAGCGGGCCTCACCCTGGCCTCGTACCTCAACTGACTGGAGATAGCGTTCCGGCAATGGATCGGGACCCGCTGTCTAGCTTTGAAAGCGACCACTCCTCAGTTGTCAGTACAAGTGACAGGATTGTGCCGTCCGATTCTGAGCAGGATGATACCCCGGACGCTATCGAGGAGGATACGCAAAAATATCGGTTGCCTGATATTAGCAGGACGAAAAGTCTTTCACAATCCATAACGGAAACGGTAACCGGCTCAGAGCAAGACTCGTCGAGAGCACCTACTCCTCCGCCGAAAGATCCACCACGAAATTCACAAACCTCGACTCTTGATGGCTCTGACACCGGTGGCCAGATTGACGTCGCGGCATATTTTGCACGACGCAGTCACATTGCTCGGGCTAATTCGATTTACACATTATCCCGTGTGTCTTTCACCAACCAGATTCAGCAATTAACGTCTATATCGTTGCCGCCTGCATCCTCGCTGTCATCGAGCATCTCGGCAATACCAACATCAACGGCCGCCGGGCGGGCGTTGCATGATGCGGCCGGGCAAATCAAATTATGGATGGCGAAGGCATCCGAAGTCTTGAGCGGTCTTGATGCAGAAGATGATGTGGAATGGGCAGCAGCAGCAGGAAGAGAAGGTCTTGCCGAGGTTGATACTGCAATTGGCCGGTTCGAAAGCCTTGTCACGGTCTACATCACTGCAATTGAAGAGCTACAGTCACGGCCGGACATTTCGGCGCTACCAAGCAAGGACCTCCAGAGACTTGTTGGGCAGATGGATGAGATTATGCGAGATTGGCAAAAAATTAAGCAGACATTGAAAGGAATCAAGGGGCAAGTTGAGATTGCCATGGAATGGGAAGAGCTCTGGAACACCGTACTGGGTGAAATCGGCCTCGAGATTGAGAACCTAAGTCGTCTAGTTTTCGAGATGGAAGAGCGCCGGCACAGGGCGATTTCAGAGTCAGTGTCCGAATCAGCGGAAAAGTTTGATATTGCAGAACTGGAGACTATCGTGGAAGAGACACCTCGGCAAGCCAGGGTTAACAATCGATTCAGCCTGCCCCCAACCTTTTCAGTCAGCTCTCCCATTTCGCCAATTCCGCAAATCGAAAAAGAGAACTCCAAATTGCTTGCTCTTTTCGCGAGAATGCAGCCTCTCCGTGCTTCCCTTGACTTCCTTCCAATGAGGCTGTCGTCTTTCCAAGCTAGAGGGAGTAAAGTTTTCCCCACGGCCTGTGAGGAGCTAAACAGGCGCAAAGAAGTACTTGAAGCACAGGAGAAAAAGCTCGAGGCTGACGCTGATGCATTAAGAGAGGAACTTGGCGAGGACAAGTGGGTGCACAGCTTCAGACAAGCAGGCAGCAAAGCACTCGCTATGTGGAACTCGCTCACCAAGAGCATCCAAAAGCTACAGCAGGCCATTGAGGAAGGAGACGATGAGAAACTAGGTAACAGAATCTCGACGTACAAGGATAAGAGAGAGCATTACCCACCGCCGATGAGGAGGGTACTGGAACTCATTGACATTGAAATGAAGCATCGGTCGACTGTAAACGGCGAGATCTTGCGGATACAACAGGATGTACGCCAGAAGGTGACTGGACTTGAGGCTGATATCCAAGAGATGGATGCCATATTGGAAGACTTTAACTCTAACAGGAAGCTGCGAGACTCAGTGTCAACGGTTTTCTCTGCTCGAACAGAGCATTCTATGTCTGGCAGTGCCATCGACACTCCTGGCAGTTCGCCAGCGTCTTCGGTAATCCTTATGAGTCGCAAGAGTAGTGATCACGGACCATCCACACCCAACGCGGGGAACAAGTCTCGGCAAGGCAGCTTTGCGAGTTCTAAATCGTCGGTGCCGACTAGCAGGAGGTACTCAAGTGTGCCATCGAGCGCCAGTGGTGTAAGTCATATTCCTCGCAAGTCATTGGGCTCGCGGCTCGATTCGATCCCCTCCTCTGCCCCATCGCGCGTTAGTTCGAACACTCCGACATCTTCCGTTCGTTCTACCACTCCCCGATCTGACAGATCGGAACCAAAGCCCCGATGGAATACCTCTACGAACTTGAACGACACCATTATCGGACATAACTTCAAGCCTCTCTCGGCTACCACGCCATCTCCACACCGCAAACTCACACCACCTCGCACCCTTCGATCGGTCTCTTCGCACTCCGCCATCCCCGTCCCAAGCCCATTAAGCCGCACCTCCGAACTTTCACCGCCATCAGCTTCCACTCTCGTCCGCCCCTCTTCAACCACACCATCTCAACAACCTCCAACGCACAAGCGGCCCCCCTTAAGCCACTTGCCGTCAACTCCTCTCCGACATGCAGGCGCCAGCAGTCGAGCACTAAGCTCCAGCTTCAACATGGCGAATCACAGCGGCAGCAACCGCCGTCTCAGCACCATGGTCGAGCCCGCCGGGCCCGAAGAGGCGGCCGAAGAGAGCCCGACCTCAAAACCAAAGGCCTCCCGTCCGTCCAGCGTAGCGAACAACCGGCGAAGCAGCATGCTGCCCCAGCCCAAGGGCCGCACATATAGCGGAACCGGGCGGGATAGCTGCATGGGCGCTGGCCGGGATAGCCGGATTGCTGGTCGCAATGCCAGCATGAGCGGGATTATGATGGGTGAGGATAAGCCGCGTTGGCGAAGCTAGGTGTAGATCATGACATATTACACTATTTTGCCTCTATTGCTCCCTCAACCGCTTCTCCACCACCCAACGCTCTCCTCTCTCTCTCCCTCTCTTTACCTCTCCAAAAAGCTCATCCAGAGCCGTGTGTCTTGCAGTTGATCATGGAGTGTTGGCTCCACTCGCTGCCGTTGTTGTTGTCGTTGTCATATTCCCCCCTCAGGAATCCTTTTCCTGCAGACCGCGCTTGCAGCGTTCCGGGACTTGTTTGGCGCGCGGAGTCGTGTTTCTCGGTTTTGTTTTTCTTTTCTTCTTTCTTCTCTTTCTCGATTACCCCATTCAGCCACATTTACGCCCCCCCCCTGGGCCACCCCCCCTTATTTCCTTTATTTTGCTATTTTGGCATCATAACTCTCACTGGCCTTTTAGGGGCAACCTTCTAGGTTTTGCCTGCCTGCCTGCCTGCCTGCCTACCTGCCTGCCCGCCTGCCTGCCTTTTTTATTTATTTTTGACTTTGTTTTCGCCCCTCGCTTCTGATGCGGACGCCCGGGGTTAGGGGGGGGCCCGGATTTGAGGCTCCTAGGCGTGCTTTTGGCGTGTTTCTGGCTGGGGTTGGTTGTGGGTTTGGGAATTCTGGGGGAAGGGGGGTTTATGGTACTCTATATGTTTGCTTTCTACCTTCTTTCGATGTGAAAATTAGGGGGAGGGGTAGGATTTTGTGTGTGAGCGGGTTCCTGTGACGGGCGGGTATGAGGCGTGACGGGGGCGCGAATTTGGGCTAGATAGTTCATAGGCTGTGAGTGACTAGAACGATATGAAGCTGTGAGATGGGCAATGGTTGTGTTGCTGGGAGCTGTGGTTGGTGGGGTTTGCTAATTAGCGCTTGGGAGACTACCGGGTTTAGGCGGGTGGTTGGGTTTGCTGCTGTAGATGTATCTACAACTATGAAGATCTATAAAGTCTACACAAGTCTATTTCCCAGAAGATTTGCCACGGTTTGCAGTGTCATCAATGTGATCGTAAATTGTCTAGAAATCTTGAACTTGAGGCGTGGAAACAATTGTAGAGATTGATGTAACCCGTGGAGCTCGAGTGTAATAACGTACAACCTATCGTCCTTTTTATATGGGGGTAAACCCCCAAACCCCCGAGCTCGCTTCGCTCGATTTGGAATCCACCACTATTTAGCTTTCCTCGAGCGCAGCGAGCCCGGGGGTTTGGGG